>VYXH01012312.1:98305-113929 GCA_013397275.1 Burhinus bistriatus | reverse complement strand
GGGGGGGGGAATGTTAACCCTTTAATAGTTTTTATTTCATCAAAAGGAGGTCAAGCTTTACTGAAAGAGAACCTTCATCCCTATTCGTACAGAAGGCTCCAACAATTACCCCCTCGAAGCCAAAGTGGCTGCTCAAAATACCCTGCCACAGACATTACTGTTTTAAAGACTGAAAAATATTTAACCAAAAACACTGTCCAGCACAAGCCTTCCTTTACTGTAGTATCAGCAGCACTGGTAGGCTGCTCCATTCTGCCTGGATCAGCCCCAAACAACTGGCAATCTACTTTGATTTAATGGGAGACGGAACAGGGACACTTCACATGGACCACGTGCATTTTCCAGAAACAAACATTCTGCGTTTCAGGTTTCACTCCCAGCAGCAGCAAGTACGCTAAAAATCTATTCTTGCAGGGAGCTTTCACACCCACATATCAGTCAACATAAGAAAAGGTGGCAGCGGCACTAACAAGTAACAGGAAACTCAAATACTATACTTGGTTGTACAAAACCATTTCAAATTATGCTACCGGATACTTCCCTGGGCCAAGTAGGCGTTCAGAGCACTTTCAATGGCATCGTGGTTGCGTATTTTAATTACTACCTACCACGCTTTTTATTCTTGGCCATCAATCATTGTTATCAAGCCATTACATCTTTTAAGTGCTTGCTATCAGTAGTTATAGTGCAACAAAGCAAGAACAAACCAGCAAGAGGTCCATGTGTTGATCCCAGGTTTGCCACCAAACTCGTGCCACTGTGAAGAAATTCAATTTCCATCTATTAAAAAAAAAAATTAAATCTGGACACCAGGTATATCCAGCTCCCAAGGAATCCAACTACAGAGACTTCCAACAGCTTCGAGGAAGCTGGGTTAGGCCAAGGTCTGCTCTCACCAAGGTCAAGAAAACTCAGCACCTTAACAAGTAGGAGCTTTTGAGAATATCAGCCTGATTCATATGTAAGGATTACTATTTTAGCAATAAGCACTAGTACAAAGAGTTTCACCCCCATCTAATTCATCTACAGAACAACAGATTTAGAGATCTTGATCTTACACATCAGGAAACGGCTTTGCCCAAGAAGAAATCTGTGGTAAAGCTGCCGTAGAATAAATTACTTTGTTTCCAAATTCTTTGCCCAAGCTATGAACCAAGCATTTTAATTAAGGTCTCCTAATTGCAGTTAATGTAATTTGGGGTAGGGGGCAGGGAGAAAACACGCTTTTCCACAGTCCACCGCTACCAAAGCTGACAGACAAAGAAAAGTAACTTTAAAAATAAGTTAGCTGTAGTAAATGCTCTACCTGTGTTCTGTGGTTTCAGAAACACATTTTCCTGTTTGAAGAAAACTCTCCTGTCTGGTTCTACAGACCTTTTTTCACAATGGCAAACAGGAGAAACTCGGAACAAGGGAAAATCGGGGAAGTTATTTGTTAACATACGAACCGCCACAGCACATCAGACTGCAGGTCCAACCCACTCTGCCTCGAGTGTGGCTGTTCTCTCTGTTCTGTTGCCAAAGACACAAAAGGAACATCCCAAAAATATTGTTTTCTTCAGTGATCTCCTGCAATTAGAGCTACAGTTTCATTACCATTTAACAATACCAGAGAAAAACCTGCCAAAAAGGAATGGGATTAAGCATTACATTTTAATAGATTATTTGAGACAAACAAGAAATCAAATCACAGCATAAAAATATTGTGCCAACCCCCACCCAAACAATACCTATTGTGAGCCAAGATGCAGCACTACGCTCATTAGGAAACTGCTTAACGCAGTAGCACGAAAATGAGAAAAAAGTTTTACTAGGAAAGCAAGTGGTTGGCACAGTGGACGTGGAAGTGATAGTCTGCTGCAACTGTAATCCTGTTCTATGCACCTGAGTTTATTTTACTTAGTGAAAAAAGACAAAACTCCCCAACAACCCTATGCCTCTCTCGTTCAATCACTTCTAGCTCCTTCCCACATCATTTTAGGCTCCAAATGTCAGGCTCCTAGTTGACTCAAAGGAGCACTTGCATCCCACCAGTCTCTTAGAAACAGTCACAATTAAAACACAGCAGCTGACCAGCATCAATCAAGTAGTCTTCTCTACTCTCCAGAGCCTTCTCAGGGAGACATGAGCTCACATGCTAAAGGCCCATGTGATTTGATTACAATACGCAGAACCGGCAATAAACTGTTACACACCTGAAGGAAGAGAGAGCCAAGAGAGGCTTTAAATTACATTTAAATGACAGTAAGATCCACTGGTTTTACTGCAAAAAAGCAAGTTCTGATCCACAAGAAAGTTCTACCTCGAAGTGCAATGCTATTTGAGAACAGGCAATCCATCACTAGTAAGCAACACAGTGATGAAGATCAATGCCCTATAGCATACATAAAGAGTAAACCTATGATCACATTGCAGTCACAAAGGAATCCAGAGAAAAACTAGCTAAACAGTTCTTGAAACAAAGTTAGCCCCAAACAAAAGCAATTTAAACTTGGGGATGTCTATGACCAAAGATTTTTCACTCTACTGAGTTGTGAATAAACCAAAATTCAAAGCACAAGTTCTCCCAGATGCTGAGAACTGAGGGACTAAAATAGTATCAGAAAGAGAAAGAAAATGAAAATGGAGCTTCAGCTCCCTATCTAGCAGCAAGCTTGTACTTTCTATTCCTCAAAGCATGCTAAATTTTTTGTTCTATAAAGGCCAGGAAAGAGGTCAAAAAAACTCACAATCTTCAAAATTCACTCCAGCCTGGATAGAGTCCCTGGACTTTGATCTATTCCTTGAGACAGAAGGAAAGGTTACACCAAAATGTCAAGCTCCAAAGTCAAAATAAAACCCATCCAGTGCCTGTCCACCTGCAAATAGATCTCTTTTCCTCCTATAGCCCCAGCTCCCACTTGCAGTCCGTGCAACCAGGAACAGCTACAGGCATAGCACAAACCATTTTCTCTCCATAGATTAAACCAGGTGGCAGTTTTGAAAAAGAGAACTTCTACTGAGTGACAAAGGGTGCTGCTCAATTTTATCATCACGTACACTTTGCAAAGCACACGGTGCTCTAATGCAGTGTACTGGCAACAATACTTCTCCCCTTTTACTCTTACGCTTTCCCCTTTTCTGCCAGATACAGGGTGCAGGTCAGCAACTACAAGGTTTTTTGTTTTGTTTTGTTTTGTTTTTTTGCCATCAGCCTTTCATCAAAATAGTAGACTTGCTTAGTTTCTTTTTCCCTTTCCTCCCTCACCGACACTTCTGCACACTTTTACAGGAGTTTTCTTTCAGGGCTTGCAAACTACCAAATTGACAGCTCCAATGAATTAAGCTCCCTCTTTGTCGGCAAAACAAGAGCAGCACCACAGGCAACTTCAGAACAAGCTCCCTCTATCCTCCTCTTCCACCTCTCCAACTAGCAAGCGTGTCTAAACACTGAGCTTCGCATACAGCTTTATCATACCAGGGGGCCTTGTAAAGAGTCTCCGATAATGTGGTTTACCCAGACTATCTCACAGGAGACTAATGTTAAAGCCACGTATGATGGAAACATCATGAGTTGACGTGTTATCGGCATGCACCTGTGCCAGACAGCACAGTAACTCTAAAACCATGAGGCTGGTCTGAGTGCATGCAAGCCTGTGCTTAAAGACCGACTGGCAAAGGGTATCTATTTTAGACAACAGTGTGAAAGAACTTGGAGTTGAAGCAGCTCTTAAAGCCATACTTGAAACTACAGGAGGGCAATGTTAACTGAAAACCAACAGAAAGACCAGAAAAATTCAGTGCTTTCAGTATCAGACCAAAGATGGGCGCAGATTTTATTTGAAAATAAATTGTAGATTTGGCATAAATGCTACAGAGACAGGGCTTCTCTTATTAATGCAGTACTAATACTGTATTTCACTTTGGAGAGTGCTCCTCTGCTAGGTTACCACTTAACCTGGTCAGGCAGCAAATGTGGATCTGGACACTCTCCTCTCTTCAATTACAAGGTGTTTTTAGGTTCCACAAAACCCTCAGTTGGTTGTCAGTCACGGATTAGCATGCACTAGATGAAGCTAGAAGATGGCTCCTGAGCGGTACACAGCTTTTAGCTCCTCCTCCTCTCTTGCAAGCTTTTTTATTTTTAGCAGGAAAGTATTTTCTCTTTGGGAAAGAACTTTTGACTTCTGAACTTCTTATGCCATCTTGACTGAAATGATTTTTCTTTCAGTGGTCAAGAGCCAGGGTGTTTTAGTAAAATGAACATGTATACATACATTTAAAAATAAGTAATGTCTATTCCTTTAAGGGTTTAAAAAAAAAGAAACACCAAAAAACCCAAACAAAAACCAAAACCACAAAGCAGCAGAAGCAACTTTATATTTGCTTATGTTTTACTCCAAGCAAAATTAGAGAACAGTCAACATGCACGAATAGCATCCTTACATTCCTGTGATGTCAGGAATGAAAGTGAGTTCAAAAATGCATTAAAAGGTTTATGCGGAGCAGATCCATCTGTGGCTATTAAACGTGGTACCGTGGACACAACTGCTGCCGCTGGGGTTTGTAAACCAGTGACTGACAGAAGACAAGAGGGTCTGCCAAGGGGAAGGTGAGCACGTTTGCTCTGTGCCTCATACTTTCTCTAAGCATCTGCTACAACCGTCACTCAAGTCCTGGCTGCTCAGGTTCGGTTTTATTTGGCCTCACGTTCTTCAGCTGGCCTGACAACCAAAACTCCTCTGAGCAGTTAGGGCTTCTGCTCCCAAACAAAATGTTCTGATGAACTTGCATGGGAGTAACCTCACCATTACCCCATGCAACCCTCTCGCCCTCCAAATGGCAGCAAGGAGAGCCCATACTGGCTGCACGGGTGCCAGACTCCAGTGACAGCAGGCAGAGAGGGCTGGATCCTCAGCCTGTCAAATCTCCTGAAATGAGACAAGTTTTTGTAATACAAAGGAACAGCATGTTCCTGAACAAAGAAGCATCTACACACAGCTGTTATGACAGGCAGACAGAGCTAAAGAGCAACAGTTACCAGTATTTACATTCATCTCTGTGGTTTGTTTTTTAACTACAAGAAAATAACCAAGTTTCCCATTGAAACATACATGTTTAAGAAATAACATACCCCATTGGGTCTAAGCGATCACTGCTGGACTCACTAAAACATAGCATATTGCTGAAACAGGCAGTGTTTCCTAGCCCACCTATACAAATTATGACACCTTCCATCCTTGTAGTAAAACCAGGCTGACAAGAGAAGGAATAAGCCTTGTCATTACATCAGTTCTTGTAACCACAAAAGTAATTTTGGAGTGGCAGGGAGAAAGGACTGCAGCGCTGTGGCTGCCAATGGGGCAGGCGTGGCATGTCACAAGTGGACTTTTATGATATCATTTCCTTCCAGCGTCATTAATCACCCCAGACATCACTTGTTCTATCACCTATTAACCAGTTGCCTCCATACACAGATAACTTTATCAAAGTTAGTCAGTAAGAGTCATACCTAAGCACTACAATGTGTAATGCCAAAGGCCTTGTTTCCGAAGAATCATCTGAACTATTTCCTTCTGCTGTAAGAAAACACATTACACTAGCACATGTACTTATCCATACCTAACATTGGGGGGAAAATTACAGAAAGTAGCAAAAGTCACCAGCACTTTAAAACACACGATTTCGGAGAAGGAACTTATGTTGCTTTTGTCCAAAACATTCAACTCAAACCATGTCTCTGAAAGCACCAATTTTCAGCCCATTAGCACTCTTCAAGGGGGAGAGACTCCCTCACCATGCTCACACCTTGGTGGTGTGGTCTGACAGGACAAACATGGGCCTTTAGAACGACGGCCAGGAGCATCCCAGCCTCACATGTCAAGATTTAGTATTTTTTCTTTTGCTATAGATATGTGTCATTCAAGTATTTCTCCTCCTTTGCCAGTGGCACCATGGAGAATTCAGTTTCATGAGGCAATGCCTCGGGACCCAGACTGAACATGCAGAACCGGTGCATTACAGAGGGAAAGGACCAAAAATGGCTTGTTGACAAGGAGGAAGGAGCGTGAAGAGAGAAAATAAGCCTGTTTTTTTGAGGAGGAAGGACCGACTTCAAATTCTTCCAAACAAGCAAGCATGACTCAGCAGTATGTGACAAGACAAAACGAGACACATTACAAATCTTCACTAACTGGCATCCAAGAGGAGAAGATTAAACAGCTCAACATGAACTGAACCTGCTTCCAAGTTTCAGACCTGGCTGTGCCAATTACATTCCTAAAAGTGGTGTTAGATCTAGAAATGTGACTTTCTCCACTCTACAGATCAGACCCCTGGGAGCCCTCGGAGCGACCTCAATGAGCGCGTACCCTCCTGCACGCACAGGTAGTAGCCCAGGTGTGGGAAAGAGCAGACTTCTGCTTTGGTTCCCAATTCACAGGAATTATTTGACAGAATTTGTGTGAATGGCAATCACTCCCTGGCCAAAGTAGCCCAAGCACTGCAGTTAAGAGGAAAACAGAAATACAACTAAGGACATTCTACTTGGAACTAAAGGACATCCCTCCTCAATAAAACTCATTTTGCAAGCCATTCTTAAAGTATGTGGTCGTCCTCCAAACAGGATTTCTCTCTGCAGCGAGAGAGAATATTAACTAGTATTTGGACAGTACGGAAGTATCAGCAGTTTCCTCATTGATCATATAAAGGGCATAACGCCTTCTGAGGAGAGTTAAATTCCATCAGTACAAAACAAACCATTGTTATGAGGACTGAACTCAAAAATGAGAAAAAGATAACCAGACAGAAGAGGGTTTGTTCCACAGCACTATGGCACAGATGTGCCCAGCACAGGTGCTTATTCTGTCTATTATCATGCTTATTTTAGTGTGTTTCACATGCTCTGCTTCCTTGTTTCCTTGGAACATGTTCAAGAATGTCACCGCACCAAAAAGTGTCAACTGTTGAGATGAATAGTACATTATCTGGCCAATATCATGAGATATACTGTCAGTCACTGCTTCCCAGGTGCAGTACGTTACAGCAGAGCAAACACTTGCTGTCATCTCCGACACTCCTCTCAGGCTGAGCCTATATATTTGTAAAAGCTGCACACATTTAGACTGTATGCCTAGACTTCCCACGTCATGACTCCTGAATTCGTAAAGGGACTTCAAACTACTTAATGTTCACAAAGAACTGTTTCTTAGGCACCTTCTGCACTACTACAGATTACGCCAAACCAGAGATAGTGGTGACTTCAGGAGAAGTCAACTTCTCTGCCTTGAAGTGGGACCACAGGCCCATGTCGTTACCAGCATGTTTCTCCAAACCAGCCTTAGAAGTCTCAAGCAATGAATCCCACTGTCTACCTAGACAATCACAGTATCTTTTCCACTTACCTATCATCCCTCCCCTTCCTGACACAATTGAAGCCCACTACTTTTTGTTCTGCCTACATTGGAACTGGAGAAGACACTGGGTTGGTTTTTGGGGGGTTGGGTTTTTTTCTTTGGTTTGGGGTTTTTTTGGGGGTGGGGTGGGGTGGTGTTTTTTGGTTTGTTCCCCCCCCAACAGCTTTTTACAGTATCCGAAGATCCATCTCCAGCCTCCTCTTCTTTATGCTGAATAACGCAGTACGATACACAGTATTTTCAAGACCTCCACCACCTTCTCACCACTCCTTTGGGCACTTTCCAGCTGATCCGCCTTTTCCTTGAAATGGTGTGCCCCAAACCAAAGGCAGTAGGTGAGGTTCCTGCAGCAGCAGCCTTATCAGTGCTGTGCAGAACGGAGGCATTACTTCACGTGCCTTGCAGGCTGTCTTCCAACCTATGTACCCCAAGATGACATTCGCTTTTTTTTTTTTTTGGCAACACTGTCAATTTGTATTCAGCCTGCGATCTGCAAAAGAATGCAGATCTTTCTCTGAAGAGCTGCCACCTGACCAAGCTTATTATTGTTCCTTGCCGCATATCAGTTCAAACAGTTTGTGGTAAAGGGATGTGCCATAAGGAGGATGCAAACTTCCTGAAGCTGAGGTAAATGATTGCTAGATCATGAAACAAAGTTGCTATGAAAGGGTGATTGTTACGGTCACTTCTGTTGCAGAGTGGCTGTGCTCCGTGTTCCTGTGAAATGGTTCTGGCAAGCATAACGCAGTAAACTTTCTGTGAGAAGGATGCCTACCATTAAGTGCTCTCAGAGATTAAGAAAATGCACATATATCCAGTTCTTCTGGGATGTAAAGTCTTCTCTGCAGACTACTAGAAGAAGGAGCAGGAACCCAGAAATACAGTGAACTTCTCCAAGAAATACATAGGGGTTTTTTTGCTACTGCCTTCAACACTTTTTCATGGCGTAGTATAATTTCCACCAGTAGGCTAGTTGTAAGTCTTTGTTAGAGCTAATGTCAAAGAAACTTACCCACCCATCTGGCCCCTGGTAACTTCTCATGATATAGTATTTCAGACTAACACAAGCAACAATGGGAGCTATTGATCAACACACGTACATTTTATTTTTAGGGCTTTTAAGGCTCTAAAAGCTAACTGGCACAAGCCAGGCATTTAACAAAAGTAGTATTTAGGGGTTTTTGTGAGGAATTGGGGTTAAAGAAAATCCTCTGAGTTCCTCCTGGAAAAAATATACAATATATTTCATGGCCTGCTATATAAAGAAACAGATTAAATTAATACCCTCAAACCAGCGTTATTCTTAAATCCATCTTAAAACTCACATTTAGGTTCTTGTGCACAGGTCATGGCACACAAGATACCACAAATAAAGTTTAGAAGAGAAAGAGATCTACAGCACTGACAACAGTGATTACCATTTTATGATAGATTTACTAAACAGAGTAGTTTCTCACCTGTACTAAGAGAAGGCTTAACTATCACAGAAATGAAATGGGCAGAAGTTGAAGAATCAATTTAGCTTAAAGAAAAGGAAAAAAAACAAACAAGTTTGAGTCACAAAAGAAATTTAAATCAGGTATGCTAGTATTTTGGTAGGAAAAAATCATTGGTTGCTATGTTCAGCAGATCAATGTGGCATCAGCATCAAAACAGCTTCATCATAACTCAATTTAAAAAAAAAAAAAAAAACCAACAACAAAACAAAAACCAAAACCAACCTACCCAGCACAGTGACCTGTCATACCCAAATGGTCCTCAGCACAGGTGACCTATGCTCTAACAGGAGCTACATACCCAAAGAAAAATACATCCCCTTGCATAAAACATAAAACCTGCTGACCGGATGCAGGTAGCAATTCAAGAACATGGTCTTAAGTTTCAGAACAGTCTTCAGCTGTGGGTACTACCTGGGAATCCAAACCAGACCAAGAAGCCTTACCTTCCTCTGTGTCAATGAATGCTACCAGTTTGTCATGGATGATCTCCCAAGGAGGGAACAGGACAATTTAGCTTACTCACTAAAAATCAAGACAACTGGGTTTTATTAGAAGGCATTCTCAATTACCTCACTTCCATTTTCTTCTTTTGTGGGCAGAATTTGATTTTCTCAGAATTTCTATAATTTCCTGAGAACTTTTTCCTCCCAGATGCTCACCCTGCTTTTATGAAAAAAACACAGCACAGTAAAATCTGACCATAAATGATCTGGACATTAAACACAGTTCTTCTGTCTGTTGAACTGCAGAATTTATCATGACACGGGATTACCTATTCAGGCAACTCTTCAACTCCTTTGCTATTCATTTTCTACACGGTATAAAGAGGAAATTCTGACTCATCATGTATATAGCTACACAGAAAAGCTACCACATTACCATGCAAACTTAAAAGTTGCACACGTGAATGCTTTTGCCCAAAATAACTGAGAAGTAGCTTATCATTCAGAATAGGGTGACTTTAAATTATCTCCTCTTGGATGAAGCATATTTCACTTTACTTCGTATCCCTGTACCTTATTCACATTGCCATAACCTTACTGCCTCACACCTCCATGGCTCCCAGAAGAGGCTATATTAACAAATGACATGCAGAACAACTACCGAGGAAATGGAGGCTTTTACAGAGCAAACAGCCATTTGTAAATGGCTGCACCTCACTACTCTGAACTGGTGCCAAACACACGTAACTCATTTGCTGAACAGATACATGCATTTTTCTGTACCACCACTCCTCGTATGGCATGAACAGGAATCTTTTTATTCACAGCGCCCATAGAGACCTGGCAGTACATCTATGCATATTTTACAAAAAGATAATATGGGTATGCAAGAGTCTTTACCACCATCTGCAATTCACACCACAGCTCTGTCATCTCCGTAACGGAATGGGGCATCTCCATTTCCCTAGCCTTGTATTAGTGCTTGTGCACCTGCACGGTGACAACCATTCCAAGGTCAATGTGACCAGCAGGGATCTGATTGTATTGAGAGTCTTTGCCAACTGCATAACCACTAAACCCAGCTTGAGACAGAGGACAAGACTGAGCAGCTAGAAGAAGGAGGAACTATTCCTTTCAGCGGTGGCAGGGACTCATGACAATGTCAGAACTACACGCTTACATCACAGGCTCCTAAATTCTCAGAAGTCTCTAGAAACCTTGACTTACTTTTTAGCAGGTGCGCTGGTTTTGGCTGGGATAGAGTTAATTTTCTTCATAGCAGCTAGTATGGGACTATGTTTTGGATTTGTGCTGAAAACAGTGCTGATAACACAGGGATGTTTTCATTACTGCTGAGCAGTGCTTACAGAGAGCCAAGGCCTCTTCTGCTTCTCACACCACCCCACCAGTGAGTGGGCTGGGGATGCACAAGCAGTTGGGAGGAGACACAGCCAGGACAGCTGACCCCAACTGATCAAAGGGATATTCCATACCATATGATGTCATGTCAGCATATAAAGCTGGGGGAAGAAGGAGGAAGGGGGGACATTCGGAGTTATGGTGTTTGTCTTCTCAAGTAACCGTTACACGTGATGGAGCCCTGCTTTCCCAGAGATGGCTGAACACCTGCCTGCCGATGGGAAGCGGTGAATTAATTCCACAACTTTTGCTTTACCTATTGAACTGTCTTTATCTCAACCCATGAGTTTTCACACTTTACCTTTCCAATTCTCTCTCTCATCCCACCGGGGGGAGCAAGCAAGTGGCTGTGTGGTGCTTAGTGGCTGGCTGGGGTTAAACCACGACAGCAGGCTATAGATACTCGGTATTCTGCCAATAGCCAGCTAACTAAAGCTCTGAGACTGTGCCATCACCTTGGTGGAGCTGAACACAAAGACTCACAGGGAAGACTACTCGAGATGCACAAACCAGCCATTTTCATGCCACAGTCCCGTCAGAGGCCCTAGTCAGGGAACTGCAGCTGCAGCATATATGCCAACCTGCCGATAATACAGAGTTCAACACAAAGCACGGTGACCCAGCGGCTTCACTCAAAAGCACAGGACAACTTGGCAGTATCAGCTTCTTAAATTGCCTCCTGACTAATAAATTCACTGAGGAGATAAGAAGCCTGTACCAAACGCCCCGTTCCACACAGAAGTGCTCAATCCCCCATCACAACTCAAATAGGAATGCCCTCTTATGAGCAAGGCTGAGACAGAGGCTCTCTTCTCTCCACTGAAACTGTACCAAGGCACAGAAAGCAACATAAACGTCTTACTCCACTGACAGCTTATTGTAGAAAGGAGTTGCTGGGTGGAACTAAAAACCACTGTGGGCAGCAGATACCAGAACCAAGGACACACCTGCTCCCAAAGCAATACCCCTGCCATGGTGTTACAGACACGGCAGAGGATGGCTACCCTGGCACCGGGGAGGGAAGCTCACATTCCTCTCTATACACAGTGGCAGGTTCAGCCAGAGGATCAAAGCAAGCCTGTCTCATCTTCAGGTTCAGTCTCCCTTGGGAGACACCAGCTGCATGCTTGAAACCGGGCTTCCTGCTTGCCAGCCAAGTGCTCTGTTCTCCAGGTGGAACCCTCTGAAGGTGCTATCCAAGGACCACTCATCCTCTGCAACAGGCCCGTGAAACCACACTGCCTTTTTGCTCACCACACCACTCAGAAGTCCAAAAGAGATGTAGAAGCATTCAGGGCTGCAGTGGGCTGTAACCCAACAATTTGTGAACCACTGGTCTGGGTTATAAATGTAGAGGGAGGTATCACCACAGGCACTGCTTTCATCTCCTTGGGCTATACCTTGAAGGCACAGCCAAGGCTGTTA
Organism: Burhinus bistriatus; assembly: GCA_013397275.1. Lineage (NCBI taxonomy): Eukaryota > Metazoa > Chordata > Aves > Charadriiformes > Burhinidae > Burhinus > Burhinus bistriatus. Next base: position 101,749 of record VYXH01012312.1, on the reverse strand, counting down.
TGCTCTACAGAGAACGCAATTCAGGTAGGACGTATCTAGTGTGCCACAGCGAGGACCAAAAGTGCGGGTGAGCTCAAAGGCCTTTGATACGAGGAAGATTACCTTGTGGATACAAAGCTTAGGCAATAGCCCCAAAACCCTGTGTTCAGGCAGGACAGCTGTCATGCCAGTCACACATTACCAGAACTTTACACAACTAAGCGAAAACTTTAAGAAAAGAAGGCAGGTGCCTGTAAGTTCTCCAGTAACAAAACTGGAAGAATTCAGATGCCAAAAATTAACAGGGAAGCCTAAGCTGCACTTTAAAGATGGATATAAACATAAGGAAAGTATTCAAAGGACCTGCCCAGTTTTTGTGGAGCAGAAGCCTGAAGGCAGGCCTGCCTGTGCCCCAAGCAGCACCTTAATTGCTGGTCCACTCACACTTGCTCGTGTCTCGTTTCAACTAGGACAACGTAAGACATTTCAGCTTAGGAGTGCTGTTGGAGAAACCTGGAACCACTCTTAGAGCAGTTCAGCACGTAGACTATCTCTCAGTGGATGGTTCAAACAGATTTTTAAATGTCTGTCCATGATCCCTTTAGGACACCAGTGTTTTGCACTAGAAGTGGCTGCACTGGCAGGTTTTTCTCATCCTAACAATACCCCTGATTTAAACCCAGCATGCTTCAGGAGTTCATTAGGAGGCTTCTCTTACCTTCCTGGATGATACAACTGCTTCACTGCAAACCCGTACAAACAAAACTGAACTTTGTAGTCATCCAGAAAGTATATCCCTAGGCAACAGGCAAATAAATTCCCAGTAACAGTCACCATAAAGTACATAGAGTAGACAGACAGACACATAGTCCACTCTAACACATGAATCACTGTACAGGAATGAGTATGCTTGCCTTATTTCCTAGCATAGACAATATTTCTGTAAAGATGTACGTTGAGCTTGACATCACTTTTTCTACAGCAACAAAAGCTTACAAACACACAAGCAATCAAGTAGATATTATGTATAAAATACTTGAAATCTTTGCCTAAATGAATGCAGCCTCCCACTGGTGTCAATGGAAGTTACCGGGAAGGAAAACAGAGCATCCAAGATATCAGCGCAACTTGCTCCAGTGACTGTACTCATCTCTGAACCAAACATTTAACTCCGCTTCTACAAAAAGGCTAATATTAAATCCTTTTAAAAATAGCAAATCATGACTGAACAGACGTACCTATGCAATGTCTGTAAATGCTATTTGAAGTGAGCTTAGCCTGTACAGAATGAGATAGCCTAATTTTCATCAAGAAAGTGTAACAAGAGAGACACTTTGGGCTCAATTTTCACAGCACTGTGAGGACCTAAAACTATTAATAAATTTGTACAGTATACAAAGACATTGTAGATCCATTTTATGTAACACACGTGTAAGGAATTTCTGAAGGAGAGAAAAATTAAGCAAAGAACTTGGACAAAAAGAGAAACAAGGACAGTGGAGGGCACAAAGTCAGTTTTGGAGATTCCTAAACAAGTACAGTGCATAATACCAAGAATGAAAGACAAATTACTACAAAAACCTTTGTGTGTGTTTTCTGAGATTACCCTTAGTTTCTGGGCAGGAAAACCAGCCTATACCAAACCTCAAGGCCCTAAAAATGACATTTTTCTTATGCTTATTAGAGTTAGAAGTGTATTTTTGAGTGTCACAAAAACTAACCAAAAATCTCTCAGGCAAGGTCAAAGCTTAGCATTATTTATCCCGAAGTATTTTGTTTGGAGAATCACATGAAATTTAAAAAGACATTAAACCAGAACCTGTGGCCTTTTCTATACTTTAAAAAACTCTGGTAAGTTTTGCTAAAGTTTGACAGAGAGGACACAGAATGCCAAGAACAGAAGCTGATGTAAAAGCTTCTGTTATGTTCTTGAAATAGTTTTCTGTTTCTTCTGCCTCCTTCATCTTTACAGAAAGGAACAAGTGCTGGCAACAGAAATCTCACAGGGACTGGTGGTTTTAGCACGACATGCTTTAATAAAGTATATTTTACAAGACTTCAAATACATTCTGCAAAGTCTGAACAGATTTCACAGAAGCCAGAACATGGGTTATTCAAAATATTTTCAATTATCAAAATTAATTTCATATACTTGTTATAAACTTACTATTAAAATGAAATAAGAAAAAGCTGTTACTCGGTATCAAAAGCTGTAATGCATGTGTCACAAGACCTTGGACCCATACGGAGTTTACATTTACAATGAAATAATAAAGTTGTGTAATATACTGCATATATTATCCTCTAAGCAATTCAGATAAAGCCTAATTCCAGCTTATCAAACTAACCTTTACCTCTAGGAGTGTGGAAAATACACGGAGTTAAATTACCTTCAGATGTCCCACTCACGTCTCAGGTGAACGCAAGCTCACTCAAGGGTTCATATACCCTAATTTTATGTGGGTTTGGACAACATGAAGGAAGGTTATTCTCAGTCATTTGACTCTTCCTAATAATAGCTCGGCTTCAGCTCCAAATCTTAGCAAGGTCCGTAGAGAGCCCAAATAAGAGTATTTCACTGGGAATACCAGAGACCGCCCGGGAAGCGGCAGACAGAAATTTACCCGGGCAACACACCAGGGCTGTGCCGGGCCCTCACACACACACACACAGAGACGCTGCGCACCGGCCCGGCCCGGCCCGCCCCCGGGAGCGTGGGGCAGCCGCCCAGGTGAGCGGGAGGCAGCAGCCCTCAGCCGCAGCCCCGGGGGCACGGAGCGGGGCGCCCGGAGGGCATCGGCCAGCCCTGCCTCCCTCCGGTCCAGGCGGGCAGAGCCGGCTGAGGGGAATCACGCACCGAGCACAAAACGCCCGAGGGCCGGCGCAGGCCACGGCCGAGCCCGGAGCGGCCCGGTCCGCGGTCCCGGCCCCATCCTCACCCCGGGGCCGCCGCCCGCCCCGACCGCCTCGGCGGCCACCCCGGCGCTCCCCGCGGCGAGGGCCGCCTCCTTACCGGCATAGCTCGGCGAAGGCCTGGAAATTCAGCTTCCTGATCTTCTTCTCGCTCAGCCAGTAGCCCACCCGCTTCCCCTTCAGGAAGGTCTGCATGGTGCCGGCCCGGAGAGGCGGCAGCCGCCCCGCGAGGATGGGGGATCAGCCCGGGGCGGCGGGGGCAGCCCGGCTACCGCTCCCACTCGGCGCCTACGAAACAATGGCTGTAAGAAAAGAAAAGAAAAGAAAGGAAAAGAAAGGAAAATCAGTCGGTTCCCCGCGGAGGACGCCGGCGCTACCGCCCGCTCTGCGCCGCCGAACAGAGCCAAGCGCAGCCTCCGCCGCGGCGTGCAGTCCCCGGCAGGCCTTGCCCCGCACCGGCGGGCAGCTCACCGAAGCGGGCAGAGAAGGTGCCTCTGCCGGCGGGGAAGCCGCTACCCCCCGCCAGCCCGCCCTGCCGCTGCTACCCGCCGA
>VYXH01012312.1:81287-97276 GCA_013397275.1 Burhinus bistriatus | reverse complement strand
CCTTTTTCGGGCTGGTCCGGCTGGTCGAGGTCTGTGCCAGCGCGGCTCCTGCCCAGCCGCCCGACCACGCCGAGGGCACCGGGCTGAGCCCGGGCCCGAGTGCCCGGTTCGCCGTGCTGCCGGGGCGGGCCGGGCGCCGGAGGGATGCTGGCGCAGACCCCGCCGTGCTCGCCGGGGCATCGGGGCCGGAGGCGTCCAGTGCGCTCCGGGAGCGAGGCCCGATGATGAGCCGTGTAATTGTGGCTTCCAAAGGAACAACAGTTTATACAGCTACTTTTATTTCCTATTAGAGCTACTAAAAATGGTTACTCACTATAAAGGTGTACGTCTTTCACAGAAAAATGATTCCAGTAAATATGCAAAAAAAAAAAAAAAGGCATCATCCTTCTTCCAGCATTTGGCAAGTATCTGTAAGGATTTAACAGGTGTTTCAGTTACAGCTATTTCTTATTTAACTTTTTTTTGCAGGCAATCGCCAGCATGAGCTGGCATTCTCATTTTTGGGCTGTGCATTCCTAAATACCGAGGCAGCTGGTCTGTGCTTCCTTTCGGAGGAAGAACATTTCAGGCTGAATTACTGTGGCATCTCACAGCACAAGTATAATTTTCCCATCTTTGTTTCTCCTTTTCAACTGAAACGAGCATCACCCAGCCCTAACATTTTTCTCTGTCTCTTTGGGAACGGAAAGCATAGCTTTTATATTAATTATGCCTTTCCCAGAGGGGCTGGCAGTACCTGCAATCCTGAACTGAGATGCCGATGATGCTCCCACGACGATGCTTTCTGTGAACCCTGCTTGGAGCCCGGTACAGTTGAAACTGCTCAGCGAGTTCTGCTGACTCACAGCGCCACAACAAATGCGGTTTAACAACTTCAGCAGAGTATCGGAAAAGTGGCAGAAGCATCCATTCAAAGGAAAGAAGGGAGAAAGCCAGTAGAGCCTTTAAGAAATACAAAAGAGATTGTTGACCCAGGGAGTAGGTAGAGACCCTTTCACATTCCTGTTGTTATTTACATGAACAGTGAAGTCATCCTAAATCAGGAGTGTATTAGAAAGTAGGTGGGGAGTAGAATCACCTGCAAACAGCTCATACCAATGTTTTTTGAAAATGTATATCATAGAATGACTTGGGTTGGAAGGGACCTTAAAGATCATCTAGTTCCAACCCCCTTGCCATGGGCAGGGACACCTCCCACTAGACCAGGTTGCTCAAAGCCTCATCCAATCTGGCCTTGAACACCTCCAGGGATGGGGCAGCCACAGCTTCTCGGGGCAGCCTGTTCCAGTGTCTCACCACCTTATAGTGAAAAATTTCTTCCCGAGATCTAATCTAAATCTCCCCTCTTCCAGTTTAAAACTGTTACCCCTCGTCCTATCACTACAATCCCTGATCAAGAGTCCCTCCCTGTCTTTCCTGTAGGCCCCTGTAGGTACTGGAAGGGGCTATAAGGTCTCCCTGGAGCCTTATTATACAGACTATAATAGTACTTTTTCTGCATTTGAGGTGGCTTAGAGGAATAAATATGTTTATTTTTCTCCTTCATCTTAAATTACTTGCCACTGGTATGTTATAACCTATTTTTCAGAGCACTTTTTATCTTAATCATATTCACACATTTTTGTACAGTTCATTAATTAATGTAATTAGAATTAGTAAATGTATTTTGACAGCATGATTCCTGCTGCAGAATGTTTCACTGATATTTAAACATTCTGAGGAAGTGTAGTAACTTCAGGAAAATCAGTAACTCAAAAAGGTCCAAATACAAGACTTTATCAAACACTATCAAAATTAAGTAACAATCCTGAAACAAATTCATTTGGGTTTCCTGTTTTTAAGTGTTTCATTTTGCTAATACCAGTGCTTTATTTCAGGTATCATTTCACTGGACTTATTTTAGACCTTATTAAAATTTGCATCAGTATGTTAAGCTCAAAATTTGTATTTGTACCAGAACAGAATATGAATGTATTGCAACATGACATCATTGAAGCCATCTTCCTAAATGATTTTTCTGAATGTTTTTCCTTTAAGAAATGTCACCATTTCAGACCAATCTAAAACAGTCTGCAGATACAGAAACATTTATGAACTTCTTTCCAGATAGGGGAGAGCAGGTTTTCAGAGGTGTTGAACATTCTTGGCTCCTGTAGAAATGAAGCACAGGAGCTACAAAGGAGGAATTTGTTTTGCTCCAATATAGACAAACTTGAGTGATGTGTATCAGAGACCAGATTCAACCTTAGGAAGGAGAAAGCTGCTAAATGCCTTCATTTTAAACTTTTTTTTTAATTTTAACTCTTGAACAATTTCAGATGTGGGAAATATATTTCATCTGCTGCGCCACTGTACTGCGTTCTGCTGCACAATGTTGCTAAATAAATTACAATCCTCTGTTTACATTGCAGAGCCAGTTCAGGCAATGCCAAACCTGTGACCACATGAAGCCCCAGGGTAATGTTTACCCAATTCCTGATCAGGAGCAAGTTGACTATTCCTGTGACTTTCTGTGGCCCAATGCTGTAAGCTGCAACTCGTGCGCTGCTTCATGCTAATTAAAGGGGTGAGGGTTGATTAAGATCTTGAGCCCTCCGGCAATCAGAACTATCTTCCTCTTCATCTTAGCTTCAGCTACAGGTCAAAGCAGGTTTCCCTTGTTTAGCTGGAACCTCTCACACCTTGTCTTCTATCCCTTTCAACAAATACAGGGGATCAGATGAGGGCTGGACACTTGTGATGTGGCACAAGTTAGTGAAATTCCATGGCAGTTTGTTTTGGAATAAGTTGAGGCATCTGCAGTCACTTCATTAGCTATCAAAGTATATTTTCTCAATGAATGATTGAGAGCAATTTTATCAGCAGCTGACAAAAGTCATGATAGGATCTTTTGCAAGGAGTGGAAAGAAGGTGGTGAAGTTATTTTCACTGCCTCTAGTTTAAGCTTTTTATATTTTATTTTTTATTATTACAGGACAGCTGTTACTCTGCTGCAGATGGGCAGGAGGAAGGGCTGAGCCTTCCCTATCAGGACATGCCTCCCCTTTCTCCAGTCAGTCAAACCACCAGGTCGGATCATGTGCTAACACGGCACGGCTGGAATGAGGCTGTAGGCAGGAGGGAGCACAAAAACCCCCTGCACGTGCTGCACTGCAGCTTCTTCTTGGCTTTGAGAGACTCAAGAGTCCTGGTGCTGCACAGTATGTGGAACTGGTCAACACCAGTGAGACTGCTAGAGAGAAATGCATGAGAAGCATGACGGGCTACCATTTCCTCAGGTCTTTGCTACATCTCCAACTGATTCATTAGTGCAAGATTCATAAAAAGGCCAGATATGACTTGCTTTCACAGTGGTTCACTAGAAGATATGTGTCAGTGAAGCCGAGCTTCCCCAGTTTATGGTTGGTTTTTGCCTAACTTCTGGCAAAACAAGTTATAATCTCAGCTATTGTCTGGAAACTTTTCCAAATGTAGTCTGGACCAGCAGCTTTTAAATGATAAACCAGTGAAAGTTAGCACCCAGGGATGAAAGCTCATATCTGATTTTTGTATTCAAAATCACAAAGACTAACTGTGGGCAAAGGACACGCTTCAGCCAGCTGCTGCAATGTTCCTGCAGTGGCTCATGGGAGGAGGCCCATCTAGTGGCTGCTTCAGCCCAACTCCATTTCCCAGAATAAGCCGTTGCCCGTAGAGACTGCACTGGAGGATTGGCCTCACTACATGGACATCAAACTGTCATTTTACAGTCAACTAAATCAGGTGTTGCTGTTTAGAGAAGCAGTCCCTCCAAAAACTGCCACTTGTTCTCACCTTCTGCCATGCCCTCCTTTACAACAGCCCAACTGCTCACGTGGCTGTGCGTGTACAGATTCAGGGAGCTAGGAACTGAGCTGGACTAAAACTCAGAAAGCTGACAACAGTATTTTAGTCTTAATCCAAACCAATTCCGCAGTCTGGATCACCATCCTTGTTCCTACCTGTTTATAGTGGCACAAGGCAGACAGCAGTGAAGAGGTTGCAAGAAGGAGGCCAGGCAGAGAAAGCACCAAGCTGCCTCTTTTGGTGGCAATTCTATTCTACAGCAGCAGCAGCAGCAGAGGATGGTGAAAGCATGGTGTTCACCCACATGACTACTCCCTTACTCACCTAACAACCTATGCAGTTTATACTGCAGTATTTTGATTTTATAAAGAAAAGGATTACTGAGGACTGGCTGAGACTCATCAGCATTTCTGAGATCTTATAGAGAGCAGGAGGAGGAATTCAGCCAGAAGGGCTCAAAAACCTTCCAAAAGAGGGTAACAATGATGCCTGGCAGATGACCAGATCTGTGTGGGCCAACGCAGTGCCCTTCAGGGATTCCTGAGCTAACGCTCACCAGCCCCAGTGGAGTGCTGTTTAGATTGCTACCTGTTACACTGGTAGCACAGCAAGCTCTTATGTTCCAGTCATAAAAAGAGGATAACTATGGGGTTTTTTGAAACTACAAGGAAACCACTCTGATGAGAAGGTATGTCTTTCTTTATGTACAACTCAAAAGTTTGGCTATCCTGAGCTCTGATGAATGTACATGCTGCAGGAAAGTAAAAAAGGGTCTGGCAGCCAAGTTTGCTCAGTTGGCTTGTAGCACTTTGGGTGAAGACTCTGTATGAGCTCATAAGCCAAGGAAAGCATATCATCAGTGAACAAAGAATTTAAAACCACAAAGACATGTGGCCAAGATGGAAAAGATGGAGAAGTCCTGTGCCAGTATAATCATCTCAGTAGGAGTAGATTTTTTAAACTGAATTATGTTTGTTAGTCAAATCCCAAGCGTGGATACAGACTGCGCTGCACACATTGCTGTAGCTGTCCTGCCTTCTATTATGGGAATAAGGTACACAGAAATAATGCTCATGCAAACTCCTTCATTACAGACACATGGAGAGATTTACTTACCTGATTGCTTCAGCATAGTTAAAATGATTCAAACTATGTGTGCAAATGAGTCCTGAAAGACTGTTCTCTGAAGAATTTGGGTGGCCTGACAGTGCATTAGGTTTGGACTGAGACTTGGATAAGGATTAGGCTGGACTGAGGTTTGCTCTACCTACAGTTTCGTGCTAACAGAGTTACTCAGGTTATAGGTTTTTGGTTTTTTTTTTCACTGAGTAGTTTTAAGTACTTATGAGAATTCTGGGAGCATACTCCCAGCAAAATGAGCCATATTTCCACAAAAAAAAAATCAATCATATATATTTTGTATTGCTAGAATTTATTATATTTTAAAACAATATAACTAGTTTTAAAATGATGAATGTAAATAAGACTGACATGGATGTATAACTCTCATGTATAAAGTGACCTAGACATATATGAGTCCTACCACTATTATCCCATACTTTGCTGGCTTTGCCTCGTGTTAAGAACACATCGTTCCAGATGACCTAAAGCACACGTCCTCATTTCAATGGTCCTCCACTTCCATGAGTTGTTTGTGGCTACAGTTGAACCTTTTAAACTGCTAAAACTGAGAACACAGGAAAGATAAAAGTCCGATGTGGCCCACAGTGCCACACCATCACTTGCACTTTCTTCTCATGCTTATGCCTCCAAAGATTGAGGACCCTTTTCCTGTTTTGTTTAAATGCTTCCTTAGAGTTCACTAAAAGTTCACAGGCCACAAGTCTCATAAAACCATTGTGCTTTCTGATTCTGCATGGTGACATCACGAGACACTGGCTTTTTTGCTGTCTGGGAAGGGCAGCAATTTTCATCATTTCAGAAGCTACCACAATGTGTAGACTTAAAAGCGCAAAAAGAACAGATGCAAAAGAGCATTTCCAAAGCCCATGCCAGCACTATTCCAAAGTCAACTAACTGTAGCATATTAAAGAAAAAAAAACTAAACCAATCCATCTGATAGTATCTCGAACATATAAGCATGTTATAGAAGGACAGACCTCGTTTTTGCCTATGATGCAGTCACAGAGCAAACTCATGTTTCATCAGCAAGGTTTAGAAATGTTTTTTGAAACAACCCGAATCCTAAACAAAAGGAGCTTCTCCTGGAGAGCCAAGAGTTCTCCAGGATATGCCACAGCTATACTGAAGTTAACTAAAGATGCTCCTGGGAGATCATCTAGAGACACAGCTGGGAAAGCCCTGCTATGAGTTAGGTGCTGTTCCTTTTGTGCTTGCAAACCTTTCATACTTAGGAATCGGTGGTGCACTGACTTGACTCCTACTTACTGCTGTACTAGAGGCAGGAATGGTACCTGTCTTGCTCCACCAGTCATCCCTGTCCTTGGCTTTTTCCCCACTCAGTGTGCATTTTGAAACATTATCCAATCTCACTTCTTAGTGACCAAAAGAGACTTTTTTTCTTCTTGCTAAATACCAATCTCATATCCAAAGATTCAACTATGCACATACATCTCCTCCACATTAACAACATTCTCTGTCCTGTAACATCCCATCTCTACCTCCTACTACATGCAGTTCTTCTGAAGGAAGAGGAGGGTCATGTAGAGAAGAACTGGAAATTCAGCAGACAAGAAAGTTACAGAAAACAGGAGATAATCAGCTGTAGCGTAAAAAGGGAAAAAAACCCAACCAACCAAACAAACCCCCCTAAGCTGGAATAATCAACTGAGCCCACAATTTGCTAATAGCTATGAGCTTTTACTAGATGCTCAGGCTTGTTAAGTGAGATATATAACTCATTTAACTTTACAAACTTTCAGATATTTAAATTGCCTAGATCCTGTAAGACACTTGCAGTTGCATGGATGATAAATTCCGTTAATACTAATTTGTTGTACCATTGTGCTATTAAACTTATTACCTCACATACTCAGTGCCTGTCAGTCTGTAAATAAAACCTAGGCAATGAGAACATCAGAATGTGGGACGTGTTATAATGCCATAGCATCGTTATGGGGCTGCCTGGACAGATAGTGCTTCCCAACCATTTTTCTGACAGCTCAAGGGACGCTTCCCCAGACAGGATCACAGCAAATACTATAGTGGTTCTCCACATCTCTGAACAGGCCACTTCTGTGCCTCATGTTAATACACCTCATATGCAAGTGCAGCCTTTAGAGTTGAACATACAATTCCTATGCTGCCCTTTGGGATTTTCCCTTCTCTCAGAGCTTCCTGGGGAAAAAAAGGACTGTTAGTGGCTGAACCAATGAAGCCTGATAGCCTTGTGCCTTGGTTTTCTGGTGTGACCTCTGAATAAAGCTTTTTGCCTGGATGAGAAATTTGTAATAACCCATGCCTATGAAGATTCCCACTGTTTGGTAAGGAGTGAGCCCACATTGTACCTTTTCCCTCCTTCGGGACACAATTTCCATTACCTGACTGCCAACTGTCCCAACATACATAGGAGTTCAATGCCTTAAACACATCTGTCCTATGTAATTTTTTTTAAATTGTGCAAACAAATCCAGGTACATACCCACTCCCTCTTTTATGTATTTATTTATTTGGGAAAACAATCTAAACAAATCAGATGGGGGGCAGGTTAGAAGAATGCCCTTCTTTAACCCCTAGCACTTTGTGTAGTGATTATTTCTACACCATTTGCACCAAGTCTATGAAGTGGGACTCTTGCTTAACACGGAAGCCAGACAGGCGAAAAGAGAGAGGGAGAGAAACACCCTAAAACAGAGGAAAGAACACATGCCACCATTTAGACAGAGGAGGCCTCAGGACATGCCAAGGAGCTGTCATAAAAGTGTGTCAACCACTAGGCAAAGAAGAGGCCTTATAGCAAAGGGTATCAGACACGGTGCTGCGGTAGACAAGCTCTCTGAAGAATACAGCTGCTTTGTGTTCACGTTCAATGTTCTAGCTAAAGCCTGCATTGTACTGTCCTTTGGTATTGTCAAATCAATAATGGGTTTATAGTGCTTGAAAGCTGCTCTCCTGAAAAGAAATTCAGTTGGGCACAATTCTCCCCAATAGCATAATAATCCTAATAATATAAATCCATAAATGTATAAGCCTTTTATGTCATGGGGCTTATTTAAATTACCATTGTTCACTGGGTAACATAGCTTCCTACCCTGCAATCCTGCTCTGCAACCCTGGATCCCTGCTGAATAGGAAATTTTAGTACAGGCAGGCATCTTGTCTTTAAGTCAAAATAACTTGAAAGTCTTTCCTGGCTCTGTTCCCCAGCCTCCCCAGAAATCCTCTCCCTTATTTTCACATACAAAGTGCAGAAGACAGCAACATTTCTAACATGCAGTAAATCTTCCTCAGAAACCTCCATCCTTGTTATCATACCTCCACCATTTTTTAAATCTCACAAACACATATGCTGGAGTCATTTTACAGCTACTTGGACTAACGAGTTCTCTCTAGAAAGTGGTTTCATAAGCCAGAGAAGTAGAAGTTAGCCCAGATGTCCTGAGGGTAAAATTGATAGTGGTTTCAGGTGAAAGTTTGGCTACTCTGCAATAAGGCAAGAAGCTGCCAGAGGGATTGACTACAATTTATAGGACCTATTCTGAAGATGATGAGGCCTGGATTGGGGTAGGGGAGAATGAGATATAATAGGCATGTGGGTCTTGTCAAACGATCTCACCTACTCAATTTTGAGAGAATTCAAAGCTGAATTCTTCTCTGTTAATAAGCTCCACTTGCTATCAATGACAGTAGCCCCAAAGGACTGGTTTTCCATCACTCCATTGTCCTCCACACAGCTGGGGAAAGGAGAGCTTCTAGGTGTCATGGACTTTTCTACAGTGACAAAACTCTCATGTTGCTGGTTAACGTTGGTGCTTTGGGGGTCACATTTGTGCAGATTTCCAAAGAAGTGGCATTTACATCCTATGTTCTGCTGTCCTTTCTGATCCTCCCAGGTTAGCGTGGCTGTTCTCACCCACCAGCCCAGTGCTGGCTGACCAAGTCTCTAGCCATTTTCACTGTGTGAAGCCACTCCAGAAAAACATCAGGCTGCCTGATTTTACTTTCATCCTCCACCTCTACGGTGGCCATCAAACTAAAGATTTTCCACTGCTTGGGAGGCTGTTTTGCCAGAACATTTATCAGTAGCACTCTGAAAATGTGAAACAACCTGAGAATTAGACTGTCTGGCTAGCGAAAAACAGGTAAATAACAGAATAGATTAAAAAAATTGAAACGTAGCTTCTGCTTCCACACGCAAATTATGAAAGGTTTTAGTTTGTATCACGATCCATTGTGACAACATCATTAATGCACTGAATTTACTGGTGAAACACTTCAGCTGGGGACAGTTACTCACAACACTGCGACCGTACTGTAAACAAGCTCTGCACTATGTGGAGGCATCGTTTTGCAAGGGAGGTACTGTAAGCCCTATTACACAAAGCAGTGTAGAAATATACATTCAGTGAGACGTTAATTAAGGCTAGGTACTTTTTCATGTGGAGAAGGTATTGGTTTGGGTGCACTTAAACTTCTTGTAGTCTCAAACCAGCATATTTCTTTACCTTCTAAGTACCTTCATGTTGTCATGATTATGTTTACATTCTGTCAGTGAAAGGCAAACAGAATATACATTTGTGTGGAAAAGCAGACATATTACCTCTGTAAGAACGCCAACAAATGTGGTAGTAAGTGTGCTAAGATGGAGACATTTAAATATTCACCTGGAACTTTATGACAGAGCATGATGTAGGCCTTACTGCCTGAAATTTCATTTCATATAGGTATAAGAGCAGCAGCTTACAAACTGCACAGTAAGGAATAAGCATGTAATATCTTTTGTTTTAAAGATTTGCAAATACTGCTTAATGTGCTTTTGTTAAATGAAATGCAAATATTCACTTACTAATAAATTAATTAAATTCTCCTTGTGAAGAGTAACCATCAACTGCTGTTAACATCTCCATTCAAATGCCTGAGTCATTCTGGGTCTCTGTGCCGATTTCTGGTACAGGCCTCTAGCATGGGCTTCAGAAAAAGTCAAATTCAGATAAAGGGCTAGGTGAGTACTTAAGAGCTTCACAACTACAGTGAACTGGCTTTCATCTTCCACTAAGTCTGTAACAACAGGAGCCCTCCATATAGAAGTGGATGAAGGTTTACTTCCAGTTGATGAAATTTATATGAACCCCCCCCAGATGCTGGCTTTTCAGTTGAGCTGGCAGCTCTTGGTGTGCACTTGAATGAGTAACAAGGTGCTCTCCAGGACTGACACTAGGATTAACCATCAGGTAGTTGTCATTCAGCCTACCTCTGACAGTGACTGCCCATTGCCTCGGACAAGTTTGTTATTCATCCAGGCTTAGATTTTCTTTATGTAGGGACTATGTGGGAATACTGAAGAGACCAAAAAATGGGAGAACTGTAAGGGACACCTGCTGTATCATGCAGACACCTCAACAGGCAACTGAAACACGGAGTTTATTACTAGAAGAGATTAAGCTATCCGTTTTGGTTAGACTAAATAAATACTGTCTATAAATGGGGCTGACAGTGTGATATTTTCAGGCACCAGTTGCTCTCAAGTGTCCAAGACAATCCTTTCCATTATTTACATGCAAAAACTACATTGCAGGGTTCAAGAGTAAGCAAAGAATATGTAGAACAGTTCTGAAAATAAAACCACGTAAGATTATGGTTGAGAGACATACCAGTGTGCAAAACCTTCAAGTAATAAAATGTTATGAAGTGGCTAAATACTAGGTGATTGAAGTATTCTAGAGAATGAGAAATAATAAAGCTTTTAAGAACAGAATGAATTTAAATGATAGAAAAAGGAAGATACTGATACTTCTGCAGGAAAGTGGGAGTTCTCTTTTTTTATAACATATGCAAACATTTTTGTGACTAAGAACCTATCAACCCTCACATTATATGGATGTATGTCTTACACGTAAGCCTCTTGCAGTACATTTTAGAAGTTGGTAACTATGTGCTAATTCCTAAGCTCCAACAGGACACAGGGAAGAGGTTCGTATAAAAGAATTCAGACACACACGTACACACTTTTTTTTTTTTAAATGAAAGCTCAGATTCAGCAAGTCTCAAACAATATTCTCACCCCCACACTTCCATCTTGATATATGCAAAAAAGCTGGGATCCTTTGAATGTGGGAAAAGGCCTAATCTGAACTGTGTTCTTTCAGTGTTTGTTTAGTAAAAGAAAGTTATGCTTCAGGAAAGCCTAAATATAGATATTCCCTGCTGCACACAGTTCACAGTCCAAGCAAGATAGGCACAGCCTGGGAACTGGGACTCTTGGACAGACAATAACTAATTGTCTTTAAATTCACTCTATGGTATTACTGACTTGCTTCACAAAAGCACCACAGAAGGAAAGATAATTAGTGGAAATTAAAAATAAATTAAAAAAAAGGCAAGAGTGTCATCACAAGCTCCTCTCATCAGGACAGAGCTGTCACTCCCTCAGATGGTCAGATGTTTCTCGTGGAATATGTATATGGAGGAAAGAAGGAGGGACAGTGCGTATCTCTAATGAGTGACCTTTAGAGAGGATTTTTTATTTTTTTTACTATTTTTTTCTCTGCTGATGGTTGAAAAGTACCTCTTTTCAGCCACCTAACCAAAGCCAGCACTTTTGGCCTGCAGAACCCTGCTTGTGAAACTGTTTCTCTTTTTAACATGGGTGACTTCTCAGATAACTTCTTTACATGAACAAACATGTTGGCAGCAGTGAACTCAGCATGGAAATACAGTAACTGTTCCTTTCTGGCAGTATGAGCAGACTTCAGCTGAAATAATGGAAAAGCATATTTCTCAGAAGTTTAATGGCAACTTTAGAAATAATTTTTTGTTGTATATTATTTGTGGAAATTTAGTTAAAATCAATAAACTGTAATGCATAATACTTTTGCTGAAATGCAATTTATAACTGAAAACTGCTTTGAACAAAATTCTCAAACCAGGACAATAGCTCTCTTTCCTTCTATATCAGTACAATGCTGGGTCATATTGCCAGAGCCGTGAGATCAATACCTGCATTGCTTCTGCATAAATTGTATTTGTCCTCTGTTTAAATAAATGCCATGGAGAGAAATATTCAGTCACCAAACATCTCTGCTGGTATTCTTTTTGTATGTTTTGTCAGTTCTTGCTAAACTTTGAAGCCACTTTGTAATTGGCTGAAAACAGAAGGTAAAAACAAAGATTTTATCTGCTTCCTGTCAGATATTTTGACCGCAGACAATGTAAACATGAAGCTTATATTCAGTGGTAACTAATGAACAAGGAGCATAACTGTAATCAAGTCTAAAAGTTCAGTCTAAAATGCCAAGGTCCTTATTCATAAAAGACTCAGTTCTTTAGAGGCACTCTGACAAACAGTAATTATGTGTAATTCTACCTTTGGCAGATGTTTACTAGGGATGTTTGGGAGCATGAAATCGCTATTCCATTTGTATATATCAAAAAGTTTGTTGGAAAGATGGTAATATTTCTAGAACCCAGAACAAAGTATGGCTGGTATTCAGAGAACCTGGATAACATGATTGCCTGAAGCTTAACTCAGATGTGGCTGCTGATGAGCAGAATTTCAGGAACAGAGAATTAAAGATCCAGGTAATTTAAGGTCCCAACATTTCAAAGTATAAGCAGAAAGTCAAAGGAGGAAAAGATGACCATGGATTACACACAGCTCACCTCTGCTTCATGTGATCAATGTAGCCAAAACAAGCAAACATAATATTTTAATTCAAAATGCGAAGAAATAAAGTATTAAAATGCCAACATACAGAGAAGTGTCTTACAAGCTCCCAAAATACTGAATGTGCTACCCCCCATAAGAAAACAGATGTTTCCAACAGAGAAGTTCAAAGAAAAACAACAGTAAAGGCAAAATAACCACCCAAGGAAAAAAAGGGAATCAGAAGACTCTAGCCTTACTTTCAGAAGACAAAAGTTATAAAATACAAAACAAGGATTCATAAAACATGAAGTAAAGCATATGAAATCAAAGCTTAGGGAAACTAAGGTTTCTGACTCATAACAAATGATAACATAAGAAACTGATCAAAACAAGTTATTACATTGCAACAGGATACTATGAAATTCACTGCAACTACATGTTATAAACAAAACCCCTACAAGCTGCAAAAAACACTGGGTATTCATTCACTTACTCACTAATAGAAATTCACATGAGCACTATAAATACTTTTCTGAGAAAAAAAAACCCTAAAGGCATCCTCTGTTCTCTCCGAGTATGTCTCCTCAGTTTTTCAGGTGCATTACTTAAGATTCACTGAAAAAACCCTTCCCTTCTGTATTTCTTTATAAACACAATACTAACCTCTTCTTGTTACACATACGGGAGTTTGCCCATCTGGAGCTGACGACAGATACCACATGAGGATTTGGTTTCCATGTGTTTTCTTTCTCCAATCAAAGCAATGGTTCTTCAATTTGCTCTTCCGTGCCCTACCTTTTGAGTACAAGGAAGAGATAGGAGCCCATCAGGGTCTGAAGAAAGTCTTCCTTTCTACCAGTTGTTCTCATACTCCATAAGCCAGCATGTGAGCATTTTCAAGGAGCTCTGTGCTTCATCTGTTACTCCTCAGAAGCTTAGTCCTACCCTAAAACCCTCTTGGCTTAACATTAGGTTTGATCTTCATAGCACTAGTACACGGGGTCATGCTCTGTTATCTTCCTTTATGCCAGTTTTCTCCTTGGAATCCCAACACATATGGCCTCTGTACGGATCCCAGATCTCTACCCAAGAGTTTGGCTTAGAGTTAGGATTAAGAAGGAAAAAATCTAAGAACATGGTGTTCTTGATGAATCAAAAA
Source organism: Burhinus bistriatus (assembly GCA_013397275.1). Taxonomy (NCBI): domain Eukaryota; kingdom Metazoa; phylum Chordata; class Aves; order Charadriiformes; family Burhinidae; genus Burhinus; species Burhinus bistriatus. The sequence continues at coordinate 83,507 of VYXH01012312.1, read as the reverse complement.
TCAGTGTCCTACAAAGCGGAAGGCAGATGCCTTGTTGAGAGAAATGTTTCTGTAATTAGATTCTTGCTTCTTGGTTACTTGTCAATGATGAGACGCTACCTACAACTATGCTAAATCTTTATCCACCCAAAGAATGCATAGTGCATTCTGTCCTTCAACTTCTGCCTTCCACTTGGAAGCCACACTCATTTTGGTTTGATAATTATCTCAGGTCTTCTACTTTGGCCAAAATCTAAGCCTAGTGAAGAACTTCATTTAATACTAAATTATGAAAACTTTGTTTGACACAAAGATTACAACTAATCTTTCTGTTTCCTATTGTCAGCCCTCAATTGTCCTATACACTTTGTCAGGACCCTGAGTGCACTAATAGGCTTTAACAGCCCCAACAAGCCTCACCTGTCCCCTACTCATGGGCTCAGGAGCCCCATTTAAGCTGAGCCCTGGGCCTTTAGTTCACACCTGAGCTACATCATAGGAGTATGGGTCTCCAGCTCGGCCATGACTGTGCTTAGCCATGTCCATCTGGGTCTAGACTTACAGACTGACTTCCTATCTTGATCTCAGTCTTTTGTTATCGGTATGAACCTGTCTGGCAATCCCTAGGTTATGTCTGACCCTAGTTATTATCCTCAGTGGACCTGACCCCAACCTGTGGGCCGCCTTCCCAGCTTGACCTTGGACCTTCCTCGTTGCTTGCCTGATGATCTGGACTCTTGGCTGAATTTGGTGTGCCCTGATTGCTTTGCTCAGGTACTGTGGGACTAGGCTCTGGTAGTGAAGCTCTGTCCTATCAGCTGTGTTATTGTGCTTGGCTCCTGCCCTTTATGGAGCAGCCAGCCCTCACTGAATCATAGAATCACTGCTCCCAATGCTTTTCTGTTTTACCTTCAAAATAAACCCAGTATTTCTATACTTAGTTTCACAATTCCAACAATAACTTGCATATCAAAACTAAGTGAAATGCTCTTTTTTCTTCTTTTTAAACACTACAAAATCCCATTATTAACACTCTTAATTCTAGGCCCGAACATTAAATGCTAATTCCTTTTGATTCAGCAGACTCTTATTTTCTCCTCCTGTTTGCAACTCTTTTGAGTCTCACCAGGTATATGTCCCTATTTCAACATGGGGAGTACAAACTGTTCCTCTTTATTGTTACCAGCCCTGATGATTGGAATGTAGCTTGAAACCCCTCTAAAGCTGAGAACAGTTGCTTCTTGTTCCACTGACTTGGGTATTTCCCCCTTTTTGCCCCCTCCCCCTCAAAAGGCTGCTGAAAAAAAAAACAAACCCACAAAACAAAAAAACAAACAAATCCTCAGCTGAGCTATTTGCCATGTCCCTTCCTATACTATGCCAAAGGTTAAGCATGACACTGAATTTATGCAAACGAAGATCTAGCCCAAAGATACTACAAATCACTGTCTGGTGTTATGTTTTAGCTTTCAAAGGCAGTTTGTGTTCGCTATAACAACTTGACAAATGTTTTAGATCTTTCTCTTCATCACCATAATTTCAGGCCTATGGTTAACAGAAAAAAAGACCCATAAACCAAGCAGGTTAAATCCTAAACCATCCTCCCTTTCCAACTCTTCAGAGGGCAGACTTGTTAAGTAGGAGTAAGCCACACATTTCACTCCTTTTTCTTCAGAATCTTAAGTGCAACTGCGGGCTTTGCACTTAGCATGTGTATCCACTGCCAAGCCATATATTTGCACAGTCACATATTAATTCTGACTGAAACCCTTCTCTTTGACATCTAGGTTGATATTTTAAAGGAAATAGGCTTTATGTGGTAGCTTTTCCATTTCCTATCATTACGTCTAACCTGAATAGAAGAAAATGCAATAAAGCCATACTTGACTAGAAGGTTTGTCAGCTATACAGGAGCTATATTTGCTTCTAGATCAACTGGGATCTCACCACCTGTAAGAAGGGAAAGAATGGCATTTAGTTGAGAGCAGTGTCCTAGGGATAATTAGCTGTATTTAGTTATTCATACCTAAATCTTTCATCAGAACCACACTAACATTTTATTTAAACTTCATGAAAGACAATGAAATCCTCATTCAGCTGAAGTCAAGTGCAAAACTTCTGAACTGGGAGTTGGGGTTTCACCTGGCCTACAAAAGGTTGGCACCTTCTGGTGTTGAGCACCATCTAGTGTCCTCAAAGTGGCCAAGGAGCGTTTAGTTGAATGAGCATCAAAGCAAAAAA
>VYXH01012312.1:68768-79798 GCA_013397275.1 Burhinus bistriatus | reverse complement strand
GGAGGAGAGCCCCGGAGCACCCGCGGAGTGGGGGGGAACGGCTCTGGTAACCATGGTGGGTATCTCCGAAAGCTGCAAGCAAAAATAGTGTCTCGAAACGGAAAATAAGAATGAGAAAACCGTAAGCGTTATCTGTGCCGCTCTCTGTGTAACCCAGAGATAAGGCTCCTTTTCTGGCTACTGCTGCCTAGCAAGGGCAGGAGAAAAAACAGCTAAGGTTTACCTTCTTAAATTTACTGCAATTTTAATAGTGTTTGTGCTTCCAATGTGTGTATTCCTTTTGAATATTTATTTTCTCTAAAGGCCACTACTTGTTTGCCATCTCTAAAATGCCTAACTACTGGAAAAAATGGACAGTGACTTAGCTATTGGGTAAACATGGACTCTGGAATTCAAGCTTTTACCCAGTGGATTAACAGCTTCTTACATGAATTTTTTGGTTGTCCTATTAAAAGTATTTACTCAGTGTATTAAAGGGAAACATGCTGTTAAGTTATATAGAAGTACAAGCTAAACCACAAATAGCTGTCACAGACATAAGTAATGGCATTCTTGGGTATTTACTGTCGCTGTGTGTTTCACTCTTCTAGCCGCCATAGATGCAGCAGTGTGAGGGCCAGAACAACTTCTCCAGGGTGACCCTGATCAAATTCTGTCAGGTCAGGATTGAGGATATCTTTCAGATGCAGAAACCAGACAGATTAGCCTGGCCTCAGGAGGGGGGATTTAGAAAGATGTAGTGATTTATTTTTATTTTTTTAATGAGTTCTGTTAAACTGTCTCATACTTTGATTAATTTATTGTTCTGTATACATAAATCATCCTTAAATNAGCGCCACAGAGGGGCGCGAGCCCGAGCCAAGATGGCCGCCGGCCAACGCGGCCCGCCCAGCCCCACCCCGCCTGTGCCTGGCCTCGGATGCAGACGGGCGCGCGCCGGAAGTAGTTCTCCCCATGCCGGAAGTGCCGCGGTTCCGGAGCGGTGGCCGGGCGGCGATGGCAGCGGGCCGGCAGCGGCGCGGCGGGCCGNGCTGCCTAGCAAGGGCAGGAGAAAAAACAGCTAAGGTTTACCTTCTTAAATTTACTGCAATTTTAATAGTGTTTGTGCTTCCAATGTGTGTATTCCTTTTGAATATTTATTTTCTCTAAAGGCCACTACTTGTTTGCCATCTCTAAAATGCCTAACTACTGGAAAAAATGGACAGTGACTTAGCTATTGGGTAAACATGGACTCTGGAATTCAAGCTTTTACCCAGTGGATTAACAGCTTCTTACATGAATTTTTTGGTTGTCCTATTAAAAGTATTTACTCAGTGTATTAAAGGGAAACATGCTGTTAAGTTATATAGAAGTACAAGCTAAACCACAAATAGCTGTCACAGACATAAGTAATGGCATTCTTGGGTATTTACTGTCGCTGTGTGTTTCACTCTACTAGCCGCCATAGATGCAGCAGTGTGAGGGCCAGAACAACTTCTCCAGGGTGACCCTGATCAAATTCTGTCAGGTCAGGATTGAGGATATCTTTCAGATGCAGAAACCAGACAGATTAGCCTGGCCTCAGGAGGGGGGATTTAGAAAGATGTAGTGATTTATTTTTATTTTTTTAATGAGTTCTGTTAAACTGTCTCATACTTTGATTAATTTATTGTTCTGTATACATAAATCATCCTTAAATAAGCATTTCTGCCTAGTATTTTTAAAGCCTGATATATTTTCTTCAAACATTACTGCTTAAATTGATTTTACTTCTCTCTTAGAAAAAGGTAGGAAAGGTAAAACCCCAACAGTCTGAAAAAGCGTATTTGTTAGGAGAACTGTAACCAGCTGCAGTGAAGCAGCGGTTCTCCCTGCCGTGCCCACAGGCTATTTTCAGGGAAGGTGGTGATGACTTCTTGGTATGAGTGGAGGTACTTCAGCTAGACCATTTGTAAGTGGTTTGAAGAGTGTTTTAAGTCACCTAGACCCATACAGCCAGCTGGAGATCTTAAGCAGCTAAAATGGAGCCCAGTACCGTCTGTGGTGTTTCAATAATTTGCGCTTCTTCTGAAAAGTGGCACTTGACTGGTGTCTGGTTTGTTCTGCACTGAGTTGTTTACTCGTAGAGATGTTCAGCTCCTTTCCTCCAGAAGGCATACTGCAACCGTTCACACAGGCAGAGCAGAAATACAGTTAGGTGCAAGGACCACACTTCCAGTATCTTCATGTGTGCAAATGGATACAAATAACTTTAGTGTGTATTTATCTTCTCACGTTCAAATTGAAAACATCCTTTTATATGGTTCATAGGTGGGCACTCAGCTAGAGCTTATTAAAACTAGATGTTGCTGCACTGCAAACAAGCGGTGATGCTCCTGTTACTGGCTGGCTAGCAGCATTTTTGTCTTGTACATGTCAAAGAACTTTACAAACTTTCCGTACTTATAGCAAGTCTTGTAGTATCCCCGCCCTGCAGCTAGAGATACTGAGGGCAAATGGAGTAACTTACCCAATTCACGACTTCTGTTTTGTTCACACAGTATGTGACTTTAGCCTGGGATAACTTGATAACTAGCAGGCCCTAGACTAGCCAGAGCCACCAATGGAGCATTGCATGTAATTACCATTAGCTGTTGCTGTCATAGTAGTATGGTTTTCTCTGATGCAGAGAGAACTCAGGTCTTCAGAAATGGATGTGTGTGCTGTTTTTACTAATGTATAATGAAAAGTTACAAAAGTTAGCTTATGAAAACCAAGCTTCATCTGTGTCCCCTCTCTCTCCAAGCTGTACTGAATGTATATGTTGCCTTTTGTTCCAGGTGCAGAGCATGGAGAATGATGAACTTCCGCCAGAGGATGGGATGGATTGGTGTGGGGTTGTACTTGTTAGCAAGTGCTGCAGCTTTTTATTACGTCTTTGAAATCAATGAGACTTACAACAAACTAGCACTGGAGCACATTCAGCAACACCCCAAGGAACCACAGGAAGGAACCACATGGACGCACTCCTTAAAAGTACGACTGCTATCCTTGCCTTTTTGGCTGTGGACTATAATATTTTTAATACCATATTTACAGATGTTCTTGTTCCTCTATTCCTGTACAAGAGCTGACCCCAAAACTGTTGGGTATTGCATCATTCCTATCTGCTTGGCTGTTATTTGCAATCGTCATCAAACATTTGTGAAGGCCTCTAATCAGATCAGTAGATTACAACTGATTGACACTTAGCTCTATTTCTAGTTTCCATAGCTGTTTTGAAGCAATCACATATGCCTGATCTAATCACAAGACTGAAGTTCTGAGTGAAGGCTGGAAAGAGCCTTTTCTTTCAAACTGTTAAGCAATGAAGAGAGTGACTGTTTTCTATTTTTTAAAAAACAAAACAAAACAAAACCAACCAAACAAAAAGCTACAAAGGTTTTTAAATATGGGTCTATCAGAATGGCCAGAGTGGGAGAGCCTATGTGACACTTGATGGAAGTATTCCTCATTTTGCCTTAATGATGCAAAATTGCAACACTCCATCTGAGACGTCCTGTGGGGAAATAAGTTTCTGGTCCATGACTTTACTCCTCTGTGCAAAAAAGTGATTTCCTTTGTTTTCCCTTGGAGTAAACTCAATGAAAAGATACTACTTTTCTGGTAAATGTAAAAGGAAAAAAAATCAGAACATGATTATAAAAGCTGCACTTAACACAATTCTTTGCTTTTTCTTTTTTTTTAATTTACAGTAATTAATATCTACATCAGTGCTGTTTTTTAATGATTTTTTTTTTTAAATAAGCTTAGATAAAATACAGGACGCAAAGAATAAAGTTTGTGCAAACCTTTGAAGGGAAAAAGGTACTTTTTTTTTTTCTCTGTGGTAGCATACTTTTTTTCAGTGACCACAACAGTACCGTCTTGTAGTAGGTAGGCAGTGAGGAGTGGCATAGGCCTGCAGGTTGGTGCTTTAAACTATTCTCATAAGATGTCAAAAGCAGCTTATGCTGGCATTGGCCTATAGTCTGCACAAAACTTAATTTGTGTTTCCTTCTCCTATCTATAGAGATCTCCTTTGATAAAATTACAAGTGATTGGAATTTACTACCATTCTAATTTCACTCTGCAAATGATGCAAAACCATGTTCTGGGAGCACTGATGTATTAGAAAAAACTCAGAATTTGGGAAAGTTAACTGGTATGAGGTTGGGAGGATGCTACAAACAGGTTCTAAGACAGATAACCATGTTTCTTCCAGAAATTCGAAGAAGAGACCTTCTTCTCATTCTTGCAATGAATGCAAATTTCTTCAGTCATACTGAAATTCCCCTGAGACTTCTTACCATAGTTTCAGTTTCTGTTTTTCAGTGCTATTTTGGCATAACATTTAATGCTAACTACTAGATTGTATATTTTGAGTAATATCGAATCTGTTCTTTCTTTTTGTCCTTTTTTTGTTTCTTCTTAGAATAACTAAATTTTTGAGCCAGCCATGATGGAAGTAATCTTCCAAATGTGAAAACAGTGCAAAATACACTCTTCAAAAGCAGTGGGCCCAAAACAATTATGAACTAAACTCCTTGCTTATAATTTGAATTGTATGTGATTGTCGGTACCTAATCGTCACAAATGCTAATCGATTTCTGACTACTTTAAGGGAATCCTGGAGAATATCAGCTTTCTCTTGCTTTGGAAAGAGAACACTATTTTCAGTGTTGCTATGTTTAAGTATGGCAGTTACACCACCTTAAACTTTCTGTTTGCATTTGGAGATATTTTGAGACACTGGTTTCAAATGCCAGCATCGGTGCTAGGACCTGAAGACAAGGTAGCCTTTACAAGAAGGTTTTAATTTCTAAGTGCAATATGAAAAGGAGGAAGCTGCCATCTTAATATGCTGGAGTAAGACTGAAGTATAAACTCTGACTTGTATCTTTGGGAGTCAGAGCTTTTAAGTTGTGTTGTTTCCTAACTTTAAAAATCACCATCCTATTTATCTATAAAATAAAAACTTTTCAATGTTTATAAACAGAAGTCTGTTAATGCAGATACATTATCAATGTCTTTTTTTTTTCTTTTGCATATGTTTGTTGCTACATAGCAGTGCTGGCAGTCAGCTGCTGTCGCTTACTCTCCTGTCCTTCCCTCAATGTGTGTGTTTGGTTGATCTTTTTTGTTGTCCTTTTATGCTCCCTGCCCTAATTTCTTGTCTGTAGCCTGAAGTTTTGGAGCTGGGTGGATGAAACTGAATCCCCTTTTCATTTCTCTACCTTTGTGTAACAGGGAGATACCTCTGGCTGGACTATGTTTTTAACTTGATGCTGTAGTTTTTAAACTGAGCAGTTATGTTGTGTCTAGATGGAGTTATTTAAAGAACAACAACATAAGAGGAAGCATCAAAAATAGGAATTTATAGGGAATTTCTGTTGTGCAAGCATGTGGCCTTTAGCAAATTCATCAGCATGCCTGATGCGATGAGCCAAGCTGTCTGGCTGTAGAGCACGTGCTGGGTGCAGCGGTGACTTACAGAACGGAGGTTTGTGTTTGTAAACTTTTCCATCAGAAGCCTAGGGTTGGATTAAAGCTGTCGACAAGCATGAGCTTTACAGCTAGCTACAGAAAGACACACAGTCTGATTCAGGCAAATGCTATCTGTAAGGATTTGAGCTTGAGGTGGAAAGCAGCAATGGAGAGAATTAGTATAAACTATTAACATAGTGCATAGGAATACTAGACAATAGGAGTAGGAAAAGAGGAAAGCTAGCTCTGCTGGCGCTTCCAGTGGTTTTGGCACCAGTGGAACATCAACAGGTGAAGCCTTACCCACAGAGTAAGTAAAGGAAAGATTATAAAAATTAATGATTAAATTGTTTTTACTGTAGTCTTTTAAGTAGTGAAATAAAAGAAGTAGTGAAATAACTTTAAGCTTGATTATCCTGAAGATTTGTATAGTGTCAAGGCTAATTAGTTCTCAGTCACAGAAGATAACTGTGACACAAATTGATGTAATCTACAAGCTTTTGGGATATTCAAGCTCAAAGAAGTTTTACAACCTCTCTAAAGACTACAGTACTTCTCAATTAGTTCTTGATCATAAATGACAGATAATAGCACGAATCTCTTTCTACAGCAGTGGCATTAATGAAGGATGCGAGACAAGCTTATACTAGAACTTGCTTATACAAATCTATTCAGTTCTTTTCGCTGAGTGGGCAGAAAAGATTAATTGCTACAACTTCCACTTAGGGGTGGGAAAGCTATTTTTACTTATGCTTTTTTAACTTAAAAGGAGTTAACTCAGACCTGATCTTGAAGAGCTTTCTAAAGCAGAAGCTGTAATCATAGAGGCAGTAATGAAGTCCTCAGAATACTGCTGAACTCTACCAGCTTAGCAATCATTCAGAGCTTAAATTTTCTGCCAAGGAAGTGAGTAGCTGTAACACAAGGTTGATCAATATTCATCTCTGCCACCAACCCTGGATTTCTTTTTATTGTGTTTGTGTCACAAAATAAAGCCTTGTCAGACTGCTTGAGCATCATTCCTGGGCAGTCTGTTAGTTTCATTAGCTGCTCAACTTTGACCAGACAGTCCTTTCCTGTCTCAGGAAAATGTCTGCCATGTTTATTTAAGTGCCACTGAGCGCGTTCTTCACTTTCTCCTGTGGGAGAGCAGGTCCAATGAAATGCGTAACTTCAGGCTGCAGCACTTCAAACTTTGAGAGAAGTACGTTGCGATAAAATGTGTTCCTTATGACACGTTTCTTCAGCAGCAAAGTAGAACTACAAGCTTTATTTCTTTTTTAATTAAAAATACAAGGATTGAATTATCCTTGGAACAAAACGTTACAGTTTATGCAGAATACCTATTAACTCCCCTTATTTTCTCTTTCCTGGTCCATTGTCTTCTTAAAAGGATGGTCTCTAGTTTATTATTCTACTATTTTCTAAGAAAGGCTGCTTTTCATGTGCCAGTCTTGGATGAGAACCTCTTTTCTACGTATGACCTAATGCACGAAAGCAGTTTAGTAACTTTATCGGGTAGTTAATTTGTAGGAACTGACTCATCTTGGCTGTCCTTAAAGCTAGCCCTATGGTACAGGTTTCTTCTGCAAAGAACAAACATGCTGCAGCCACAAGAAGGTACTTCTCCTCAACGCTTAGTCCTTAAAGCCCATGAGTAGCCCAGTAAATTTTGGCTAGTGGATGTGCCCAAAACCACTGCTCAGTTGTTCACACTGCTGAGTGTTAACCTCGTCACCATTTGTTAAGCCCCATGATACATTACTGTGTCCTAACTGCCAGATTACTGTGTATTTTAGAGAGAATCGGGTATCTGTAGTAGCTTACGTATAAATTAACTTTTAGGCTAGAATGAGTGGGAATTACACAGGGACTGCAATGGGTGAATTGCATTCAAACCCTTCTAGTGAAAATGATGAGTGAATCTCTCTCCTAGGAACTAGGAAACGTCTTGCACTTCTAGACAATGCCCTGATTATTGGGCATAATGGAATTGCCCCCTTTCTTACTTGTTATTTGAAACTTTTTTTTTAAACACAGAACACTGCAACCTGTTAAATTCCTATGTGAATTTAGCCTCAAAGTTGTCTGAATCAGCGAATTCAGTATTTTAAAGCAGTAACAATAGAGTAGGTCATGTAATCACAATCTATGTGAAGGAGACTTGCTTTGACGTTTTTGCTGTTCGGTTTTGCAACTCATAAAAGTGGTTGGTTCTTATGTAAATACTACCAGGAATTTAATTTAGTATCACTTCAGCTCTCTTAATTCAATAGAAACATACCAGCATTCTCCCCCTTTATCGGTGAGGAAATCCATCTAGCCCTGTCTGACCAGTAAAACTAAGTTCTATTAGTAAGACAGACAAAACTACACTAAACAGCACAGATGCGGTGAACTGGGCTTGTTCTGTGCCAGCCTGAAGTTTGGTGAAGGTACAAAGGCACTAGTGGATCTCCGAGATGAAGAGTATGCCATTGTTCCTCCACCAACACTCATCTACTCTACCTAAAATGCAGGGGCCACGGTTGACTTATGCCACGCATAAAGCTTCATCCTCTAGGACAGCTTCGTACATGTCATTGCAGAGTTTTGCTATATTCTCCACACGCATAAACCTTAAGTTTTCCTGTCTTTTGGAGCCTCTCCCACAGCCATGGAAAAACTTGTATGCTTCACTGACTTCTCAGAGTTGGTTGCTTGGAAAAAGGGTGCCACAATCCGTGAGCAACACCAGCTGGTTCTCTTTGTTGCCCCCTGTACCTTTTCCCGGTTGTTTGGCTAGAAGGACAGTACAGGGGGTGGGAGACTGCAGTCCTTCTGGGGGAGAAAGGGGCTCCCCAGAAGGGGTTCAGTCCTAAAACACATATGGAGAGGGGAAAAAAACCCAAACACATCCCACTAAAGCTTTCTGTATGTAGTTACCTTGCAGCAACTGTCAGAAAAATGAAATTCTCTGTTGAGTTAAGGCACTTCTGTGACAAGCAAACCTACGGTTTAGAATTCTAGGAAGCCCCATGAAGCTCCAGTATACTTTTTGTTGTTTAAAAGTTTTTGTGGCCATGATAAGGACCAGAAATAATTCCTTAAAGGCAAAAACTTGAGTGGTTATTCTTGACCCAATGCTCATTGAGATCTTCTGGAGCTCAGGTGCGGCGCGTTACTGTGTCCAGGTTGACAGAAAAAAGAAATATCCCGTTGCTGGAGTATTACCTGCATTTACTCCCACGCCAGTAAAGTTAGGGTTTGTTGCTTTAGACCACAGGTTTCCAGCCTGTGACTTGCCAGTGGAGTATTTACACAAAGTGTAAAGACCACAAATTCACGCTTAACATTAAATGTTGCTTTTTAGCCATCCCACAGTTCACACCATTGTTGGGGTGTTTAGGACTGTAGTCTGGAGGGGTGGGAGGTAGAAAAAAAGAAAAAAAAAAGGGAATAAGCTGCGCTCAGCTGTAGCTCTACAAGAAGCTTCCAAAGCTGCAAAACAGAGCTCATAAAAGATGTCATCACTTCAGCACAGGTCACATGAAGGAACCCTTCTGATACATTTATCAGGCTTGGTTTTTTGTACTAAGCGTTGCCTTTGCCATTTTGATAAGCCACTTCCTTCAACAAGTTATCTACCCTATAACACTTTAAGCATGTTATCACGTTAAGATTTTGCAGCCTGACAATGTATCGGAATTAATTTGTTTAATTTTCTCTCGCCCAAAGTCCTCAGCAACTAAAGCTCCCTAGTCTTCAGAGTTGGTCTTTTCTCCTCACTTATGCCTCTGTCATATCTGCTAACAGAACAATGGGGGGGTGAATTTCTTAGAATAAGAGTACATAAAGATGTCCAAAATATGTTTACTGAGCCTCTTTTCCAGCTCCTCCCCCTTTTCAAATGAATGCAGGCAATTTTGTGCTCATAAAAATTCATCATTCCGATACTTTGTCCTCCTTACACAAATCTCAAGATTTGCTCAGTTTCCATAATACATAAACAAACTATGCCAGTGGAACACATGAAAATGGAAAAAAAAAATAATGCTTTTCACACTATTAAATCAGTCGGTTAATTTCTGCTAGAGAAGACTCCCAGGCTGCGCGGTAAGCTCTATGGACTGGCTCCCAAGAACTTTTTATGCCTGTCTGCAGAAACACGTACCAAACAAAAACCGGGAATTAAAGTAACATACGGGAAGCACTGACAACTTTCCCCTTGCAAGAAGCATCCATTACCTTAATGACATTCCCCAGGCTGCGTTATCATCAAAAGAAAGAAGCAGCTACCTTAGCAGAGGGATTGGGTTATGCCGATTTATACAGCTGCGAACTGTTACACATAATGTACTCCCAGGTGTTACTCAAATATTTATACTTTCTTCCCCTCTAAAATAAACTACAGCAACCAGCGTAGAACCCTACTACATTTCACTTAGTTTCTGCCCAAAGTTTTGTTTTTTAGAAAGCATCTCAAAAAATCACTCCGCTCTTTTTTCTTACTTTTAGGCAACGTTGGGAGTTCTGCACAGGCAGAATATTAAGCTGTGATGGTCACTTTGACTTAGCTACCAAATGAGCCTAAAAATCAACCTGGATAAACTCGGTGATAGAAAAAAGTATGTAGGATTGACTGCTGCATGAAAAAGAGAGGGGTAAAAAAAAATTGGTGAAAACAGGCTCAGGACAAAGAGCAGTTTTTGAATTGTGGAATATTAAAGACAATTACCAAAGTCACACTGACTTGTCACCTTCCTGCCTGTCACAAAAACGGAGGATTTTTTTGAAACCGAGATTCCCAACTCTTTCAGTCTACTTTGTCTATAACCTTTTCCAGGAAAAGGATTGATGGGTGACTAATATAAAGCTTTCGGATGACAGGCAAAAATAATCTTCCATTGTAGGACTGCACAGGAACGGACAGAGTCCCACAGGTGTTTTTTAATTTTGAATACTATAGTGGTCTTCATTGCTTTCTCTCTATACAAATAAAAGTTGTCTTGTACCATTTTAAGATCATATCTGACAAAACAACTCTTTCCAGATTTTATTACTTTATTTTAAAAGTTTATTTAGGTCACATGAAGAAGCGCCGCTGACTTGGAAAAAGCCATTCAAAAATGCAGCAGTCGGAAGACTCGTGAGAACAGTTTTACATTTGTCAACTCCAAATAAATGCCTCTCGGGGTAACGCTGGTGCCCGGCCGCGGCCCTTCCCCACGGAAACCGCGTGGGGACCCACGCTGCGCTGTGAAAACCGGAGCAGAAGAGACGCAGGCGCCCGCCTGGCCACGCCGCCTACCCCGGCCGGGGGCACCGGCAGCCGGCACTGCCCTTTCTCGGCCTAAGCTCGGTCCCCGACGCCACCGTCAGGGCTGCTGAACTCTCGTCCGCTTTGCAGGTGGGTCGCCGGCGCCCGCCTTCGCGTCCATGTTGTTTTCGTCTTCGCCATCATCATCCTCCTCATCCTCCTCCTCCCCCTCCTCCTCCTCGTCTCCTGCCGGGGTTCAAGCGGGGCGCGGATGAGCAGAGGCCGCCCCGGGGGCTGCGGAGCCTCC
>VYXH01012312.1:34771-68029 GCA_013397275.1 Burhinus bistriatus | reverse complement strand
CCATTCGCTTGGCATACCAGCCCTATTTAAGTGAGAGCTTAGGTGTCTGGAGTTGGAGACAAGAGCTTGATCGCCTTCATGGATCCAGCCTTCGGAAAACAGCCGGTTCACGCTCCTCTTTCGCCAGCAGACGTGCTTGCATTTTTGAGCATGGTAGCTGCAGCACCTGGGGTTAGCGGTGCCGTTGCACTCTCCCAGCCGAGCGCTGTCGCAAATGGTGGTGTTAGCCGAGATCTGCCGAGAACACTGCGTGAGAGGGTGAGGCCGCAGGGCCCTTTGGCCGGTTCTGGCTGATGCTAGTGTTTAAATAGCTGCAAGAGTATTTTTGTGGCTCCTAATAAACTGCTGGGATTTGTTATGAACACAAAAACTAATGTGTTTTCAGTTAAGAAAAAAACCTGAAATGCTGTGTTTTTCTTTACAGGAACTTCCGCTGTGACTGTGGAAATAGCAAGTTCAAAAATCTGCAGTGCAAGTTACTCCCAGTAAGTTGAGACGTAGGTTTCATACGCACAGAATCAAAATAACAGTCTTGGGAGGTTGGTGGCTTGCCTCAGCTAGTGCTGACTCACACGATGCTTCTGCTTTTCGCAGTAAGTTAAACAAGGTGGGAGTATTACAGCAGGAGATAAAACTGTTGAGGGACAAAAGGGAAATGTTGAGAGGAGAGAGGGCATTTGATCCTCATCATCCGTGAATGCAGCAGTTCTGTATGCATGGTCAGCGTAATGCCAGAAACATGTTGCGGTGCCTGCACTAATACATCTCATTAGCTTTAAGCTGGCTTCAGGAGAACCGTTTGGGGAGCAATTTTAAATTTCCTTAATGCAACTGCAAGGTTGTGCTGCTGTCTAAGGGACAGTTCCCTCCTCTTCTTCTTGGAGGCGTTAGTGCCCTAATCTTTTTTGATAGGTTGTTACCAGAGCTTATTAGGATATTTTTTTACTGTATTAAGCGCCCTGTACTTTCATACTTGGTGGGCATTTTGGACTTGTCAAGTAGTTGGTAACCTTCTGGGAGGCAGCGATAGGAAGCTGCTTGACTTCCCTGCAGTGCTGCTCCCAGGGTAATAACAGTCCAAATGTAGAAACAGCAAGTGGGTTTGTGTATGCCCATTTTGTTCCGGCAGAGCTGGGAGAGGACCAGAGCTAGTCAGCCTAGGGCTCCAATTCAGTGATCCCTACAGAGACACCTGTAACAATTTTAAGATGTTACTGTTTCTCTTTTGAGTCAATGAAATGGATCATGTGGTTGCTCCTCTTCCTTCCATTCAGAGCAAAATCAATTGTACAGGTTAAGTGATCTTCAGCATCCATCCATTAATCTGGCTGACTTCATGGATGCCCGGCACTCTTGTCATCCCTTCTTCCTTTGTCAGAATAGTGGTAGAAAGCATTTTGTAGGAACAGCATAAATGGTCACAGCTGTTTCTGCAGGGGCCGATGGTGGCCTTAGGCTGCGACTATGTGCAGTTCTGAAGCCCTCTGGCTGCAGCTGTATTAGTTGTTTTGTTTTTTAAATGGGATTATCTGTAATTGAATTTAATTCAGCATGTTTGGTAATTTAGATAATCCTGTCCTGTAGAGTAAGGCTTATATGACATTAATTTAGTGGAATCTCAGTGGTAAGATTAAACAAAGTTGGGTTTGCATCACAGTCTGGATGTTTAAAAAAAAAATGGAGGGGAAGGTGCACAATAAATCTGTAGACGTTGCTGAAATGGCAGCAGGCAGGCGTGGTTGGTGATCAAAACTCTTATGTTGTTTTAGATTAGCAGTAGCTTAACAAACACCACAGTTGCCATTTGTTACAAAGCTGGAAAGACCATTTTTCCTCTTTCCTTTTGAACTTCAGTATTCCTTACGTGCTCTATCTGCTGCTCACTGTAGAGCATAGGTGTCTGGATAATATATTTCTTTTTGGATCTTCAAGCTGATGAGTATGATGATTGCTTTTAGGAATTAAAGTGGAACAGGAATCGGGTTTTTCTAGATTATACATCTTTTCTGTCTTTTGGTTTTTGCTGCCTTGTCTATTGAGACATGTCCTTTCCTCCTAGGAAAAGGGCAAGGTGAATTCAGGAAATAAGTATAATGACAATTTCTACGGATTATACTGTACTTGTAAAAGACCTTATCCTGATCCTGAAGATGAGGTAAGAAATACAAAGCCCAGTAGTAACCGTATATAGATGGTATTTATGCAAAATACTGTGCAAAGGGTGGTCGCTGAGCTGCTTTGCAGGGAAGATCGCACTTTAAGAAATCTTATGTTTCATATTGCTTTTAGTTGTCATGTGCTGTATAAAGTAATTATTTTATCAGTTGTTTTTTTGAAATGGTAGAATATGTTTATGCCTGAAAGACAGATGAGGACAAACCATCATTTGGACAAAACACTGCTGCAGTTCTCTCTGCTTTCATCGCTCTAAAGTTACAGAGTTCCCTTACGGGGTGGGTTTCTCATCATCTTGAGAAATGTGGCAAGCGCAGAATAAACACATTTACCGATTTAGGAGAGACCAGAATCTGCTTCCTCGTGCCTGCAACAGTGCTCTGACAAGGCTTCTGGGATGGGGAGAGCCTGTCCTGTAGCACTGGCTTTAGCTTTCCTTTACGGTGGTCAGAACGCTTTTTCTCTGTCTGAAGTATTAAAATATACCACTTGGTTTGCACACGCACGCTTTTGTTTGCAGTCATAGAAGTTAGGTGTTTTAAAGAGTAAGGAAGACACAAGTCTTTCAAATACAAAAAAGTGTTTTATAAACTCATCTCTCTGCAGTTCAGAGACAGCTAAACGTTTCTACAGAAGTCATAAATAATTGTTTCATAACAAGGCAGTTTGTACTGTACTGCATTGCGGACAGTTAAGTTAGGATTCTAGCATTCCTATATAAACACGATGACATGAATATCAATATCTTTCTTTTGCTAAGCTGCCTGTTCGTGCATTTCTGCTTACAGGAAGAAAGATACCAATAGTTTTACTACCTTTTATCAGCTCTTCTGTGTGAGAAAGTCTTGCTGTACTGGGGAAACTAGTTTTGTAATAATAAATGGGAATTTCCACAGTCTTGTTAATAAGACAAATTACATATGCTGTTGAACTTCAGGGAAGCAAACTGACTAATGAAGCAGTAACTACTTATTAATGGCAGCTCCCTGTGGGTGAGGAATGCAATTCACTTGAGCAGGCTTTGCATAATACTGCAGTTTGAGGCTTGTGAAAGATTCTGGAGGTTGCCATTAATGCTAATAATGTGACCATTCATCTAGATTCCAGATGAGATGATCCAGTGCATAGTTTGTGAAGACTGGTTCCATGGAAGGGTAAGGAAAATATAAGTAGCAGAATTGCTATTTGCATAGAAGTAAGTTGGTGTCGGTTAAGTTTGTATGGTTAGTCTTAGTTGGGAAGGTTTGCTGTAGTTCTCAAAAGATTATTACATGAGTCGTAAGGTATTTCTTTTCATCCTGTGCAAAGGGAGATTGATGGTTTAATCTTGTGCTGCTGACCGCTCCAGTCAAAAAACCTAGGAAGACCTCTACCTTTTTGAAGGGTACTGCTGCAGAATAAAATAATAACTTTATAACCATCTCTTTAATTGGAAAATTCTAATCAGTAGAATCGGTGAGAAGATTCTTACTGAGGCACATCATTATCAACCACCTGAATAGTTCTTCATTCCAAAGAATGCCTTTTAAGCTGTAATTACTTAAAATAGCAAGGAACAAACTGCGCTGTTGGTTCCTGATTACAAACTTTGAGGAAATCTTTTAAAAGCAGCTCAGCACTCCAGTGAGTGCCCTACTTACTGTGTAAGCATTAAGGATTCAGCCTTGAAGGGCACGAGTGAAATTCCATGTTTGAAGTTGCAGGATCGAAGGATTTTAAAAGAGACAATTGGCTTCAATTATGGGTTGTGTAGATAAACTATAGGATTCTTTTGTACAAATGTATGTATCGAGAATGTTACGCTGCATACTATGAGCTTTGCAAGAGTGCTTCTCAAAAGAAAGCCAATAAGTGCTTTTAATTGCCTAAATCTCACTAGTTTATGGAGAGCTTTGGGACCTAATTCTTCTCGAGTTCAGTATGAGGACTTACAATATCTTACATGTAAGGAAGTAATCCTAACTTATTTAAGAGTTTAAATGTGCAGTGTGCAATAGGTACCTTTACCTGTCCTATGTTTAGGACAGTTCAGAAGAATAGTGTTTAGAAATGAGATGAAGATAGGACTGAGATTTCTGTGTATGTGGAAGTCGTAGAAAGCTGTAGACAAGAGAGAATTATTTCAGTTTTTCCTGGAATTTTTATCAGCTCTTTCCAGTCTTTAAATTGTACTGATAATCGTTGTAGAAAGTTAGCAGGAGTGTATGCTTGTGCTGAAAATGTGATGGCAGTTGACGTTTTACTTCCTCTAAACCTAGGGTTGAGTCTTAATTTGCAGTGAATGCTTCACTGCTGCGTGCTTATTTCTTTTTGATAGCATCTTGGTGCAGTTCCCCCTGAAAGTGGAGACTTCCATGAAATGGTATGCCAAGCCTGCATGAATCACTGTCATTTCTTATGGGCCTATGCGTCGCAATTAGCAGGTAAAGAAAATTAAGATCTCTGAGCCAATATTTCTTTAGCATGTATTTTTCATCCTTGGTTGATTAATGACATAATACTGTTTAAGTGGTTGGAGAAATGATACTCATTATATCGGACAGTCACCTTTAGCAGTGGAACATGCGGGGCTGCAGTAACTGTTCTGTAAAAAAAATTAATGCAGTTCTCATTCCTAAACCTTAATTCTGTGGTGCTCAGCCTTTCATTTATTTTATCAAAGATGTGCTAGCACGTAGATGGGTGAAGATTTAATACTTGTCTCAAGGAACTTAATTTCTAAATTGGATCAAAGAACTGAAGAGCCATCCTAAGATAAGTGATGAGGCAAACAGCTGAGTCTAAGAGGCTGTGAGCAGCAAAGAGTGAATGATAGAGTGACCTGAAATGAATGTGTAAAACCTTAATCTGAGCAGGGCTGGGGCTGTGCTCAGGACACGTGTTCCCTGTGGTCACAGCAGGCCTCTGTCTGCTGTGTGGTCTTTGTGGGATCAGAAGGGTCGATGACTTGATTTCTGTGGAAAGAGCTGGTTTCATGTAGTCTCCTAAATGTTGCTTCTATCAGCTGGTAATTTCAATGGTAATTTTAAGGATTCCAAGCTGGCCTACCTGGAGTTCTCTTCCTTCTAATGTAAATACAGTACAGACTGGAATTTTTGTTTTTTGTTTTTCTCCTTCTAAGCTGCTATGTCAGAGGGCACACATTTGAACTCACATCAAAAGAAAAACTTGTTTTAAATAAGGAAGTGATTAGCGTACTTAATCTGTTGTGGAGTTTTTGGTGTGTGTGTCTGGAGAAAACGAAAGACTGACACAAAGTCAGCAAAAAAGTACAGAAAAGCTACTAAACCTGTGATAGCTATCAAGGGGTGTCAAGAAGGACAAGCATCTTAGTACAGAACTATCTCAAATTGTGATACCCTTTTCCCTCTCCTCGGGCTTAGATTTTGGGAAGCAGAGTATTTTAGGAGTATGAGAGGTGAAGAAGACTATGGTGAAACAGGGAGCGGGTTCTTTTTATACCTAGGTCGCTGTGTCTTTGGACAGGCATATAGTATATCCAGGACCCTGCAGCATACACAGTGATCTAGGTGCTCTTTGATGCTGCACTGTGAAGCAGAGAGAACATCTGTGGTAGCCTGTACCTTGTCTGGCACGGTATTTTCACTTATTTATCTTCCAGTTCCTGCTTTGACCAAAGTGAACTCCCTTGAAGATGAAGGGATTGTCCTGAAGGTTGAGGAAAGTGAAGAGCAGAAAAAAGAAATAAAAGAAGAAGGTGGAGTGGAACACCAAGAAATGAAGGAGGAAAAGCAAATGGAACAGTGTAATGAACCATCCACTAGCTCTGGGTCTGCCTGTCCAGAGGTAAGATGGACCTTCTTTTCTGTCCTGTACATCTTTGTACTGATGATCGGTGAAGTAAAGCCCACCTCTTCATAAGTGCAGTGAAGAGGTGGAGGCTTTCAGTCTGTTTCCGTGTTCCTCTTCAGTCACTGCCACTTCAGACGTGCACTCTCTGTGGAGCACAGTGCAGGCTGTGGAACACGCTTGTAGAAGTGGGTGACAAGGGTGTCATATCTGTTTAGATAGGTTAGATCCATCCCTTCTCGTCAGCCACCTGGCCTTTACACTGAGGTGACTTCTGAGTTTGTTCTAACACAGGGATATTATGCATTGTAGCTGCACTTGCATGATAGTCCAGCTCTGAGTTCTTAAAGATTTATGGCTATTGCAGTAAATTTCTACAGAAATTTCCAGTGGAAACTGCAAAAACCACATTGGAATCCCCGTGTAGATGAAACTATAATATAGGTTGTTTGTAAAAATAAGTGTGTCCGAGACAAAAGAAGAATCTTGCATAAGGAAAATGACATGCTGGAAAGGATGGAGTGTATCTGAAGTGATATTATAGAACACTGAACACTCATTTTAATTCAGGTAGTTACTAAGAGTGAGGAGCCAGTCTGCAAGCTGAAAGAACTCCAACGCAAGCAGTTTTTGAAAAAAGATACTGCCACCTTTTGGCCATCGAACTGGAGAAGCAAATTATGCACCTGTGAAGACTGTTTGGTATGTATTCTGTCTTCATTACCATCACTGACATGGGGGAGGCAGGGAGGAGCTCCCAGAGAATCCTTGAAGAGAAGTTTTTAGATAAAATCTGGGTAAATGTTCTTACTCTGCATATAAACACCTCTAAACTCCCCCTCCACCCCACATAAAGAAACACACCGAATCCTTTGGAAGTAATATAGCACGAAGGAGCTTCTAAACATTTGTATTTTCTTTGCTGCTTAAATCCAGTATTGCTTTGGATGTCGTCATAGGGAGATGTCTGAAATGCTGGATATAAAATTTACATTATTTTTATTTGTGATACTGAACACCAGAAGGACTGGGGGAGAGCATCTCCATCGGAGAAGTTTTGTAACATAAAAGTAAATTTTACTTTATTCTTCAGAAAATGTATTCAGAGCTTGAAGTCCAGTTCCTGACAGATGAATGTGACACTGTCTTGGCTTATGAAAATAAAGGTACCAGTGACCAAGAAACAGAGAGGAGAGATCCTCTAATGGACACCCTTAACAGCATGAACAGAGTCCAGCAAGTAGAACTCATCTGTGGTAAATACAGCTTCATTTTTAGAATGTGCCTTAACACTTTAACTGAACAGTTTCCCATAAGAGATTAGTATCAGGTCTTGCAGCATGGTGTCAAACTATTTTTGAAGTAACATGTAGAAGACTACGACAGATCGCACACCTCAGTCAGGACTGCTCTAGGGAAGTTTGTCCTCTCTGGCCTGTTACAACTGTAACTTACCGTGAGGAACTAGATGGTGTGGGAACTTTTCCCCTGTTTAACATCTTAGATATCATATTGATAGTAATTTCTTGTAACGTGAATATTTAAACATTAATTTACACTTCTGCTGTCTGGCTTATTTATGTTACCCCGTTCTGTTGTTTTGGCAATCTCCTGTTGTCTGGGGGAGGGCCAGCCGGTGCAAAGCTGGGGCGCAGGTTGCTTCTGGGCAGCTCTGCCGCAGAGCGTACTGACGAGGCAACGCTGAGGTATTTTATATAAAACTGGAGCCGTGTTTCCCCCTTCAGTGTGAGGGGTTGGCACTCTGGTGAGGACACTTGCCCAGTCCTGAGTTACAGGCTAGGACTTCCCACCACTACCCACACCTGCTTTTGCAGGGGTGGTCTTTTAATTAATTGTACTAATTCACTCACTGTACTTCCATACGTTTCTCTGAAGATCACCTGAACAGATATTCAGACTGCATAGGCTAGTCTGATAAATTATTAGGCTTTTCATGTTTACCTGGACTGGCCTTTCTTTTTATTATTATTTATAATCCAGTTCAAACCTAGGTTTGTCTCAAGTAAATCTAACGAATGACAAGAGGAAGTAGAATGAGTTGTCGTCTTGAGCCAGTGTTAAACTAAAGCTGGGTATCTTCTTGTTTTTTCTGTTTTCTTCCCCTTGTCTTTGCTTCTCCATCCAGAATACAATGATTTAAAGACAGAACTGACTGACTATCTCAGGAGATTTGCAGATGAGGGAACGGTAAGGCACAACTCGCAGAATTTGTTTGCCAGAAAATGTGTTTTAAAGTACTGTTGAGGGGTCTGTGTTGAACACTATGGTGATGCTGTTATAATAATTTTTTCCTGTCTCTTGGAGTTGCTGGTACTGCAGTAGAAATTAGAAATCCCTGACTTGACTGGAATTTACAAGTTGAATTTCCTTAATGACAACGTTGAGAGATAACAGGGACCTTACAGAAATCTGTCTATAAAGTACTGAGATCAGTTCCTAAATTTAAATGGAACTTCTGTTGCTTTAGGAAAAGTATTCAGGAAAAAAAGCGCTTGAGCTCTGTGGTTTTTCTTAGATTGAATTTAAACTCTTAGAAGAATAAGGATTGACTGAATATTGGCAAGCAGTCTTGTTTTCTGGAGGACTTTGCATGGTATTATTAGTGAACACATGCATTTTGTTGGCTTATTGCCATTCTTGTAATGAGTCTGAAGTGAGCTAGTGAAAAATCTTGCTTTGTGTTAATTTTTCTGATGATAAAAGCAAGTGGTCAATCCCACTAAAAATACCCCCAGGAGCTTTGCTCCATGTGCTTGTTCTGCTTCTGGGGAGCTCGTTTCCCTGTTTGTATTCTCTTATTGTAGAATTTAGGCAGTAATCGTTTCCTTTGGGTCAGAGAGGAAAGCTGTTTTGCTAGAGAGGTTTCAGGATACCTGCTTTTATATGCTTGGTGTGTTACGTGTGGGATGCATGCAAGGAGAAGAAAATAAAAAAAGGATCATTTAACTGAATTCTTGTACTACAGCGTGGGTTTCATATTGTTTCCCCTAGGTGGTTAAAAGAGAAGACATTCAGCACTTCTTTGAAGAATTTCAGTCACGGAAAAGACGACGGACTAACAGGATGCAGTACTACTGTAGTTAGACTGAGGGGGTTTGGGTTGGAAAGGACAGCTGGGAAAACAATACTCATTGAGAAACAGAAGAGGCATCTTCAGTATTTGGCTTCTCATCAAAATCCAACTGTCCAAGAAGCATCTTCATTTTGTTTCATACTTCCTTTATTTGTAGCGACTGAAAGTGTTCTTAACAGGTACACTGCATTTATAGGGATTTCCGTACTGATCCACTCTGCGTTCCTCTGAAAGCTGGCCTTGCCTCAAGGGGGAGGATGGCTTCTTACAAGAACATGTGCCACTGCGCGTTGCTTTTACCCTGTCACCTGCATCACTGTACGCTGTGCTGCAGCCCAGGGGGGGTCTGCCTGCCCTGCCTGCTCTGCAGCGCAGGGAACATGCACTCGCTCTGCTTTGCAAGACTGGAGCGCGCTGCTTTCCTGCTTCCTTTTTTCCTCCTTTTCTTTCTTCCTGCTTTTCTGCACCATCGCTTTGGGGTGTCGCAATTCTAGCGAAGGCTCCCCACACAAAATAAGTGTCTGTTTACATGGATGGAGGCAGGGCTCCTGAAGGGGGAAAGCAGGCACGTGTTATGGTCATGGCTGTGGGTGAAACGGCATTCTAACACTTGGGTCACATCAGGGGAACTAAACAGCACCGAACTTCCACGGGCTCGCTCTCCACTGTGGAAGCACTCCCTAGGCAGGGGAAAAAAGGAGAAATCATAGGTTAGGCTTGATGCCACAGAATGTTCTGGTTTTATAAATTCAAAAACTTTGTTTCTAATAATGTACAGTGATGTTTTACATGGAAAAATTTGTCACATGAACTTCATCTGCTCACTGGAATACAAACAGTGTCCAGGAGGAGGTACTAAATTACAAATTAAGCATGGGGGGGTAGTTACAGGACTTCTAATGTGCTTTGATTTTAAGAACTAGCCTACTGCGAATTACTCCATAAATGTTCTCGAAAACACTGCAGCATCCTGGCATTTTGCTACAGTCTAAAACGCGTGATCTTTTTATAATCACTGTGATAATCATGGAACAGGAGATGTTTCACTGACTTTTAAGAATCTATGCTTAGCTACAATGAAATACTGACTTTTTGTAAGTTTGGGGCCTAACATAGTTTTTAGTTTTCTTTACCCACAAACCCCAGAACGTACTTTAAGAAAGTTCTGATTTTTAACTCCTGCTTGATGTAGTTGGAGGATTTCTTTACCATAGGGTACTATTCTGCTTTCACATTAATGACTTTTCAGAAGAAAATCAGACCTTTCGCTATCATTCTCTCTATTAATAGTTTCTGACCACTTTATTTACAAAAGCTAGTTCTAGCATAGAGGCTCAGCTTATTGGTTTGTTTCCTGCGAAATGACTAGTTGCTTTTAAATTTAACTCTGGGTAATGTATGTGCTTTTTTTTTTTTTTTTTGTAGCAACTGCTGTGGGAGTTGTAACTGCATATTGAACTAAAATACCTACAAATTAAAGAACTGTTCAATCTGTGCTGTTTTGGTTTTTTTGACATGCTGCTGTAGTGGTTTGTTTTCATGCAGGATCCAGTCAAACGCAGCGATGACCCGTTAACCAAGACCTTTGCCTCCGCCCTGACCCACGCTGCTGCAGGCAGGTGTCAAACACAGGCAGGGGTCCTGCTTGCCAGGACATTTCCACAAAACAGCGTTACTACAGCTACAGTTTCACACCACGGGGTCAGCACTGACGACACACATTGTCCGTGCCTGTACCGGTTATGGAGCAGGGTTTACCCGAAGTGGACCCAGCCCCTAATGCTCTCCCTTTCCAACTTCCTCTGCGCTGCTGCGCTTTCTTCCCAAAGGCTGCCTGCCCCTCCTGAAGATGCATCCTCTCTTCTATAAAGCTAGCAGACTTAGAAGAACGCTGCTTTTAAGTGAACAGAAAGCCTCTAACCATAAACGTCAAATCTGTCTAATTTAGGAAGCTGCTCCCTAAACTCATTTCCCTGGCTGTGGGAACAAAGCTGTCGATAAACATTCAGTACTCTCCTCACCCACCCCCACTTTATGCCAGGACAAAACCCGCTGTATTTTGCTGTTGTACATCAAAGTGAGACTAGTCAAGATTTTCTGCTGCTGGATGGCACTTCCAAACTTTGTCATCTCTTTGAAGTAGCAAAGCGCTTGTTTCTGTGAGAGAGCTTTAATGAATATTCAGCTGATGCAGGGTAACTGCACCTCAGGAAGAGAACGCTGGGCACTTAATGAGTGTCTTTGTCTAGCTGGCTGCTGAGAAAATAAACACTTCCTAGATCAAGGGCTTAGTCCCTCTGTCTTGACTGCCAGTAATGCTGTTGCCTTTAATAGCAAATAGTCTCCCTCAATTAAGCTCCAGCCAGAAGAACTCACTGAACTATTTCACTGAAGCGCTTTTCCTTTTTAACAAGCTGCTCAAGCAGTGCCGCAAATTTTGAATTCCTCTTTCTATAGTGGTTTGTATCATAGCCTTGATGCTCAAAGCATTATTGCGCATGTCGTCCCCCCCAGAAGGAACAACAAACCTTGCCCGTTTTAAGAGCCTTTACTGTTAGAGGGCACCTTACAGTTTGTATCAGACCACTCCTTCCCTCCGGCCGTCGGTCAGCGCAAGTCCAGAGTTCAGCGGTCCGTGGGCTGGCACCGTTGGTGCAGCCCCCGGTAACGGTTCAATGGAAGGAGTTGCACACGCACGTTCTATACAAGCCATTTATTTGAAATGCCAACTATACGTAGGATAAAGTCAGTGTTACATGCTTCTCAGCAACAGTAGAAAAATAGAACCAGTGAAAACCTTTTTACAACTGTAATGGTACTCAAAAGAGAAATGTATTGTTTTACAATGCATCACACAAGACTAGAATTCAAGTTTGGAGGTACCTAAATAAAAATACTATTATTTTTTTTTTTAAAAAACACTATGTACAATTGAAGCGTAAACAAGTTTTACAAAGTACTGGTTATGCAGGTTGTAGAAAAAACACTTGCATAGGACGTGAAGTCAGTTTAAGAAAGTTTTCTGAGCCTTTAGCATTGAAGGCACTTGACTTTATACCAGTAACAACACAAGGACAAGAAACAAAACCGTAACGTTGCCGAAGGCAGGGCGACCTTCTGGCAGTACAGATAATTACAGAAACCCCAAATACGGTTTTACAGTTTTCTCTCTCAGCTGTTCCCTGCGCTGGGCAGGGCTCAGCACCACCTCTACCATACAAGCATATAATTATTAGAAGAAAGAACAGTGCCTCAAACAGCAGGAGTATTCTTTCCAAAAAAACAACCCCCAAAAAAACCCAACCCCCCAAAACCCCCCACCAGACCCAAACCAAAGAAACGCAGAAGACAAACACTTGGGACATCCCAGGACCAAAACCCAAAAGGTTTACAAGTACGAGTGGCCGCAGCCTTAACTTTCAGAAAGGAAACTCCTCAAGAACAGGAAAAATACAACAAGAAACTGCCAATCGACACAGCAGTTATTAACACACAACTACAGTAACTCTGTGGAACAACAGAACATTTCAAAGGAAGAATCTGTTCCAGGAATTAAGTTATTCATCCATATATTAAGGAAAAGAGGAGGGGGTCAGGGAAAGGGGAATAGGAAGTTTTTGCATGTTGCTCACTAAATTAAAGTCTGAGCTCTCTCTTTAATAGAACAAGGAGCACGAGTCTTCGTCATCTAAGAAAACTTAATGTTCACACCTGTATCCTCAAGCAAAATATAATCGGTAATCTGTTATCTCCATCAAATTTACAGGAGGAAAAGATGTCAATTTCCAGCCTATTCAGAAAGTGCTTCATGTAAACAAGGAGCTTCTGCACCAAAGTTTCAGTAGACAGAGAACAAGAAGTAGCAGGTAGCCCAGATACGTGAGTTCTGTGAGTGAGACGCAGTATGAACACTAGCTTCCAAATAATGCTTCTGTGAAGAAGAATAAAGATGGTCTCTCTCCCCTCCCTCCGCACATCCAACGAGGCAGGAAATCCTACACTGGCGTACAAAAATACAGTTCCAGTAATCTGACAAATCCTTCTTTTCCACTAAGAATCAGTTGCCGTTAGCCGCTGTCTTCTTCCCAACTCAAAATACACAAGTGAAAAGGCAGATTGTCTACACGGCCTGATTGTCTTTGTGGCCTCAGAAGGACTTGTCTTATTTTGCACCTACTTTTAAACACTTTATTCTCTTTTTAATACTGCTTAGCTTCTGAAACTTCAGAAGCAATTTTGTAGTCTAAAATGCAGCCATGTCCCCCTCCAGAGGCATTTCTCACCAGCTTATTCCAAAACTAAAGCATTTCATGATTTCCCTCAAGCCATAACCTCAAAACTTCTCAGTCTTCATCAGCCACGTCCCCACAAATTTCAGGCTTGAAAGTTCCATCTCCGTCCAGGCACACAGTGCCACGTCGAACTATGGTAACTAAAATAGTTTTCTCAAAGAACATCTATTGATTTTAGGTAAAAATAAATTATTCGGAACAGGAAGGCTTCTGAGGGCAGCTGTAACTTTTTAGTAATTAAGCTACCAACATACGCATGACAAATACAGTGAGTTTCAGGGGTCGGGGGTATGATGAAAGTTAATGCTTCTAGTACTGGTAAGCATGAGACCCAAGTGTGCGGTTAGAGCTACGCAGTCAGACAGCACTGTGCTCAAATCTTCAGAAGAAACTCCGTGAACCTCAGTCCCCAACCTGCGGCAGCACCATCCCCCCACTGACACCTTCGTGCATTTAACAACGTTCTACACTGCAGCCCCACGGCAATAACTACCTAGTGGTGATGAGGCCAGGACCACCAAGTGTCTTGACTGCGCTCAAAAGAAAGAGAGATTAAGAAGGCTGGGGGTCAAAAAAGCCCCCAAACATCTCCCCTCACCCACAAGACACATCATCCGTGCAGTTTAGCCAAGTTTCTCCTCCAATCCTACACCACACCTTCTGTGGCTGCACCTCGAAAGGAGGGTCTGCAGAGCTTTCACAGAAGCAGGAGACCTTCAGATGTGTACGCAGGAGACAGTAGGATATTTTGGTTTAAACACCCATATCTTCATTTATGTAGAAGGTATTTGGTAGTTCAGGAATGCAGTATTCAATGTATTTCAGTAACATTGTGGTGGTGTTACCAGCCCTTGCATACTTGAACCAAACAGGTTAGGTAAGAATCTGCCACCAACTAAAACTAAAGTTGCAGCAAGATTTCTGTTTAAATAGCATTAAGCATTTTGAACTGCAGGAAACAACCCAACCTAACGTTAAAGTAGTCCTTGGGTCACACTTGGGATTAAAGTTTTCTACTACTCTGAAATTCTTCATTCTAGGAACTGCATTTTAAAAAAAAAACAAACCCAAACAGGCCTTTACCAGTAACCACTACACTGCAGTGACATGAGGATCCCCGTCCTAAATGCAATGACTCTGCGGTAAAAACTGCATGGGGGGTGCGAAGGATGCACTTCGGAACTATAACCGTTACGCCCGCTGCATTGCTGAACCCCAACCCAGCGGCAGGCAGCCAGCCCAGATCACTCTCGTTCCCGCTTCGTAGCATGCCGACAGATGAATCGCATTTCTATGCTTTTCAAAAAAGCAAGTTTGGGAAATGGAAGTGCGATTTAAGAACGCTAAAGCTTTGCGCATTTCATGATGCTAGAGCAGCTACTCTTCACTTGGACTTTGTTCACAGAACAGCTGCAATTACGAAGTCAGCAACACTTCAGATGGGGTAAGGAACACTGAACGACGTCACTAGGAGTGAAGCCCTTTTGTGACCATAGGCAGGAGAAAGCAAGGCAATGAGCAGTCACCGCAGCACCTCTGTTGGAGAGGGAACCCTCTCAAGTGGAGGGTCACTATTCAGGCAACAGCGAAGATACTATGCCTTGTCTTCCTGACACTCCAGGATTTAGCAGGAATCCTCAACTCCGGTCTTCACTTACCCCCAACATATGGGTAGCTGGAAGAACAAGTTATTACTATCATTTTTACAGTATTTCTAGATTTATTTCTGCATGGGCAAATGAACAATTCTAGTCTGTCTAGTAAGTGCTTCCGGACGACCACGGAGTTCTCCACGGTCACAGCTGAACCAGAAAGCAAACAGAAGCAGACTGTGAGATCCCAGTGAATTTCACTGGAATTTGGACTCCTCAATATCCCCCTGGACTGTTAAAACCCCAAATATAATTCTTGAAGTGGGCTTGCTATATAAGGATAAGACCAGCTGCCAGAACTTTTCAAACAAAACATTAGACTGGATTCTTGCCGTAGTCATAAAAATCAGGAAGATTTCAGATCTAAACAAACAAAAAAACCTAACTAAAAATGTAGTTATTTTGATGTGCTGTTCTTTGGAATTCCTATAATTAAAAAATAAACGCATTGTTACTATCTCATAAGAAAATACATTTCATAATGTGCAACCCAATGCACACAGGGAATTGGCAGGTGAAAGGGAAAATGCAAAAGTATGAAAATACAGTCCTTTAAATGTGACAATAAAGTTTAACATATTAGTACAAAACTAATACACTAAAATAGATGTACAGGTGCAAAAGGCTACCAGGTTGTAGAAAAAAGGTACCAGCTTTTTTTTTTTTTTTTTTAAAAGACTTAATTAAATTTGCTCCAAAAAAAATTTCCCACAAAATAAAACCAGAAGCAGCATTAAAGAAACTGATAACATGCTGTCTCCAATAAAGCAACGTATGTACAAAAGAAGTGAGCGAAGTTGAATTCATCTGCTGGCATGAATGAATTTGTCTGACTGAAGTCAGGCCAGAAGTTGCAAAGAATGGGATGTTCACAACTCTTAGGCACAGAGAAATAGTGGAGGTTGCTTTCATAGGGCAGATTTTTTATACAGGAAGTCTGGTTTGTTTGGAGACCTCCTTCCTCTGCTTACTGCATCTTCCCTTTCCAAATCCGCATTTCTCTGTGCTCCGTGTTCCAATGGCTCATCATCTGCCAGTCTCCTGCTGGGTCTCTCTTCTTGCGTTTCAGAGGCGTATGCAGAGAGCGAAGGTCTGTTGGAGGTTAGCCCATAGGTTAAATCTGTTTCCATTTTTGTTCTTCCCCTGATGTGAACTGCGCCGTTACCGGCATTTTCCTGGCTAGCCAATGCCAAGTCCAAGCGCTGGGGAGGTTGTTCTAAGACATCGAGGTGTATTGGCTCATTCTTTTGCCTGTGTTGATGCCCGTCTTGGGAGAGCAGGTATTCCCGCCTAGAGTCCTCTTGCTTTTTAGGAGATATCTGGGAAGGTAGATAGGCTGACTTTAAGCCACTTGGTGATGCCTTATTGTGGCTATACAAATCTGGGCCAAAATAGACGCCTTGTGAAGGCGAAGGACTGTGCCTGTTGGGTGCTGGAGTAGAAGGTCTGCATGCAGCATTAGAGAAGTCATAGAAGTCAGGGTACTCCTGCGGATTTTCGCGAGCATCTATTTTTTGCTCTATTGCATGTTTCTTCCGAGAAGTGGGCATGTGTCTGTTCTGAATACATGAAATGTGCTGGGGTGGACCGGGCCCTACCTCCGTAACCGTCTGGCTTAATTCTGTGTCAACCGTGAGCTCTGGTAATCTTCTGTCTTTCAGAGACATTGCCGACACACCCATTGCGATATCTGGCATCAGTTCATTTAGCAAGGGCTGAGTACACTGGAAAAGAAGAGAAATGGGACCATGGAAACAAAGCAAAAGCTAAACACAAACTGTATTTAGGACCGTTTCTGTAATTCAGAAGGGCATTCTCCTAATCGACCTTTGCCTAGACCAACCTCAGCCTGCAAGTTTCCTACGCTGTTTAAAGACCACATGTATCCTCCAACCTTCACCTTCCTGCTAGCTTAAGACAACTCCTTTCCTTCGTGAAGCTTTGTGCCTTCTTAAACACATCTTGTCTCAAACATGCAGTAAATGCACTGTTAAACTTGCAAAAGGTAAGCCTGCTTTAAGCCACTTGCAATTATCAAACTAAACAAGGTGCTCAGTGCAGAACTTAAATGGTTTGTTATAGCACAGAGTTTCAGTGCAGGGAAGCCATGAAACAGGTATTTTGTCACTATAGAGACAAGCCTTCTACTTGCATTTCCTATTTTAAAGTTAATTGCAGGCACACATGTGTGTGCGCGCGTGACAGCCTCAGGGCTTGGGCGGGAGCACCAGTGACAGGGCTCACTACATCCGCAAAGGGCATGGAAGTTGTCCTGTGGCATCTTTCTCCCCTACACCTATAAGCAATCCTGCAACGAGACAAGCATGTTGCAGTCTTCCAGACAGAAGAGTTAAAATTTCTACTTGTATTTATCATTTCTAATGAAAGCAATTTTACTAACCACTGACTACCAGTAACTCAAACTGCAGAAAAAGTACAGAACAAAAATATCACCCATATTAAGTCTATGCTTCTCCTTGTGTTTTTTATAAAAACATTCTAGCAGAAACATTTCTAATGTTAAAAAGATCACTATATGGTTTCCTTAGCAAAGTCAGTATTGATCAAGAGAGACATGCTACAACCGCCCCCTTGAACCAACACTGGCAAACAATTCTAATTTGAAGTTAATATTTTAACCTAAAATACAAAAAGGAGTGCAATGTATTTAGGACAGTTGCTAAAGGGAAAAAAAAAAATAAAAAAATCCCTGTTTCCAAGAACTCCAGATTAAATCTGCATCTAAAAAGGTTTTCAGCATGACACAACTATGCACCGAAGCAGTTTTTTCACTGCAGAAATAAGTTACCAAATTCTTTATTTAGCATTTCATGTACTTCACAAAGCTATGTCTTTGTCCAGAATGTTATAGTTCACTGCTTTCATTGCATCATATTGTAGTTCAGCAACTATAATGACTGTCTTTAAATGCTATAACGAACCCTTTTGTGTTTGCAATTACCAATTTCCACTGGCCTACTGATTTTCAAAATCTTTTCCACAGCTGTAAGGCCTTCACATTCTCCACAGGTTCCCTTTATACACACCCGTTTACTTCAGGACTGCTTACCTGTGAACAGCCAAAATATCATCGCTATTTCTACCCGTGAATTATAGTATGCAGTCTGCTACTGAAGTTGACTTATGCTTTGTTTTAACGTAGAGCAAACTATGTTATTTCAGAAGATTCATGAGTCCCATTTGCCCATCCAAAGCGCTCCTGCCCCTGGAACATTCATTCTCCCAGTGATTAGGGAATGCCTTTGGGATGCAAAATGCCAACAGCCAGTTTTGTAGAAAATTCTTCTAACCAACGAAGATGCTCTTTTATTAACAAAGCCAAGTTACTTCATCGTAAGACTTCTCTCGAAGCTCCTTTGACTGGCTAAAGATAGGGAGAAGAGGAGAAATCCTAATACTTACTACTTGCTTCTCAGCTGCCATCACTGCTGCTGCGGCAGCCACCGTTTGTCTCCCCAGACCTGTAGTGTTAGTGCAATCAGGAGGTGCTGCTTTCACACTGGGCAAGTAGACAGGCGGTGCAGCTTTGGGAGCCGGTCGGGAGTGGAATAGTGAGTGATTACACGGGTAAGAAAAGGAACGGGAGGGATGTTGACTTGGCACCCTTTGTTTCCAGCCCACTTTGAACTGGTTATGAATAGGAGTTGCTGGTGGGTGGTATGGAGGTGGAGGAGGGGGCAATGGTGGATGGAAGGCCACAAAAGAGTCCAGTTCTGTAAACATGGTTTCTGCAGTGGGCGTGCTGTTAACACGACATCGTCCAGACTGTCTCATTGTCAGGAGTGGGCTTTCGTCCCCAAATCGCTCATCAGGAAAGAATTTGTGAGGATTCTGCAAAGGAAAAAACCCAGCACGAGTCACGACAAAGTAGGAAGTCATCTAGAAAAATCACCTAAACTAACATGCATTGGAACTAGAAATCTGTTAGCACTGTAACAGGCTAGTTGTGCCACCTAAAACCTCACCAACACTCCAGGTGATTACAGCTACCGTGGAATAAAGATTTTTTTAATTTTTTTTTTTTTTTTTAAAAAACAAGACAAGAAGAATCAGATTCACTGCATGAATTAGTCAACCAAAAAAATGCATTTGCTCTAACAGCAGCATACAAATAGAAGTGGGATTTCCAATTTCCTAGTCCTGATATGCACTATGCAGATCTGCTGTATTAGTTAGGACTTTTTCTCCTCTCCGATCCAAGAATAAATCATAATCTAGATTTCCAGTTATGGTTTGACTATTCTCATCAACTGCCTCTTTGGCAGTTTTTTTTTGTCACCAAAATCTGTGGCACTAAGAACACCCTGAATAGCAACAACTCTTGAGAAAAATATTTATACGTTGCACTTCCAACATTTATAAAATCACATACATCAAATGCAACAGTCTCCTTGTAATTTGCACTTGGACACTTCTGAAGTTATACGGGCATTTCAAAGTTCTCTTACTGCAGATTACACGTTCAAGTCAATTCATAAACAGAACAGAATCAAAGCATTTGTGGTCTTACACAGCAGTTTTTCCATACCTGCAGAAGTTCAGCAGCAGCATCGGAAAGTCCGAATTCCCGCAGCACGCGAATCTGAATCTCATAACTGACTGTGGCGCCTTCTCCACAATTGAGAGCATACGCTCTTTGCACCTGCTCAGTGTGACGCAGCTCCTGCAGCCGTTTGATCATCTCTTTTACAATGAGGAGATTGGGAACTGGAGGGGTAATAAAGAAGGGAATGGGGATAATAGAGATTACTTTTTGAACTGTGAGACAGTAAGTTTGACTGCAATGGTTAGATTTAATTCTAAAGGAAAAATCTAACATCAGGCTGACTTGGCATTTTTTTTAAAAAAAAAAAAAAGAAGCATTCTGGCAAGAACAGTTTGATTTACGTGTTCTTTGAAGCATCATTAAGGCACACGGGATAACACACATACCATACAAATGGTAAAGACATACACCATTTTTCCAGCTTCTGCTAGAGTGAGCCACAAATACAGCCTTCTTTGTAAAGCCCTTATGATGCAGGAATTTTATGATTTGAGGTGGGGGAAGGATATCTTATACAGCAACTGAATGTTCCCTCATGAATTCTACAAGCCAAGAATTCATTGATATTTTTTTTTTTGGCATACACTTCAGAAAGAGCATTCTAAAAAAAAAATTACACAAACTGTAAGCCAACATAAACCTGTTAAAATTATATTGTTTTATGCAGCCACATTGAAATAATTTTAAAAAAACCTTTCCAAAGGAATTGTCCTGAAAAATCCTAGTTTAGCAGCCAGATGTTTAGCTACAACCAGCATTTTGCTACTACTGAAAAAAGAGGATTTTAGAGAAGTTTGAAGCAGCTCTCCAAACTAGCAGGCATAAAAATCATTTAAGTTTTTATTGAAAAAGTGCTGTCTTCTCAAACCCAGGTTTTTTTTTTTTTTTTTTTTTTTTTTTACTATTGTTCATGTGAAACACATGGAAGAGGGATTACATATATTAAAAAAATACAGTTCTCTGAAGTCAATTGCAGGATTTCTAATGCAAACAAACTGGAAAATACCTAAGGAAACCTGCAGAACGCTATAGCCTCAAAGTAGAACAGACTTCAGCAGAGGTTGAACTCATTTTATAATAGTTTTGTAAGAAGAGCACCAAGACATGCTGCCAATAGCATTTATGCAAATACAGTCCACGGGCAGTGGGTACAGGGAAGATGCAAGCAACAGATGGAGAATACCTAAGCTGTAAAGAACCCCCTGTTCTAAGAACCCCACCTAAGCGGCACGGAGGCGATGTTGCCTTGCTCTCCTTCTAGCGGTTCCTGCGCTTTATCTATGCTTTGGGATGGATTCCTGTACAAGTTATAGGTTTGGTACCTGCCTGAATCTCCTCAAATTAATTTGGCTCCGTCTACCCTTCCTAGTACAAGGCGTTGGCAAAGCAATCGATTCTTTTGCTTAATTACAGAACTAAGCAAAGCAGGCAGTTACCAGGACACAACACCTCTGGCTCCAACTATTGGCCAGGCTCAGAGCTCACATCCATGCTCAAATAAAGGGCTGGCAATAATTCTTATGTATCAAATTGCACAGAATCAAGCTGTAGTGGAGTTTCAGATGGGTCAAGATGCCTCTTGCTTGCCAACAGAGCCAGATTTTTTCAGAACATGAGAACTTTTGCAAAACCTCGGAGACCTCTGAGAACCTGTTTCCTTTCTCAACTTCTCTGGAAACTAAGATTGAGCAAAGTGTTATCAAAGTCACATCTTATGATGAAATACTTTGCATTCAATTCATGGCAAGTATTTTTATGCTTTTCTGTACAGGGGGAAAGAAGTCCGAGTACTGTAATGTACTGCTGAGATGCCACAGCTCTAAGTTTCTAAACAAACAGTTAGTACTTCTATCAAATTACAGAAGTTTTCAGAAGCTCCTCATAGGCTTTATCAAGTGTCTTCCTGAATCACAAGAAACAAATAGATCAAAACCATTCCACAAAACTTCCTAGAAAAAACTTACTGCAGTGTTTAACTAAGCAGTGTTTCAAATCTTCCTAACAACTCAAGTTCTCTTGCAGCAATTTAAACCTACTATTTTTGTTCTGTAAGAAGAGTTTAATCTACTTCCTTTCAACATAGTTGACTGAAGGGAGACATAATTGATATACAAAGAGCTTATAAAATGGGAAACAGAGAGTGGTGGAGGGAGGAAGACGACCGTTTTCTTGGTGGCACATCATCTTTACTGCTTTTCTACAGACTCCCAAACTGATCCATATCTACTGCAGTGTGATACTTTGATCTAAAAATGGATGCCAAAAGTTTATGCAAGTTTAACAAAAGACTGCATAAACTCATGGATTAAAAATGCATTTAAAATTACTAACTACACAGAAACACCATCCGCCACAGTACATCTCTGAGCTGCAAATGGTTGAAGAGTGCACAGAGTTTTACAGGAAATTGTTTTATGCGATTTTTCTGCTACACTCTTTATGCACTCCCTTCCGGTGACTGCTGGAATAAGGACACTAGACTAGACAGACAAACCCTTCACCTGACCCAGTATGGCCATTTAAAGGGCTAAACACGATGCTCCATCTGAGACCAAACTACTTCACATGTCTTGTGGCACATTTGTTTTTGTATTTTAGCATGACAATTGCTCTTTACAGAATTGTATAATGTTGACTTCCAGGCTTTTCTCCACAAAGCTTCCCTCAACCATCCTGTCCGCACACAGCTGGCTATACCTACATAACCACAATGCTTCCCACTTTCTTCACTTAATTTAAATTTAATCTTGGTCATTCATCTATCTAATCCTGCCCTCCAAAACATCCACTGACCCTCCTGACTTGTCATCAGCTGCAGGTTCTGCCAGTGTATTCTCCATGCACACCGAGTATTAATGGGGCAGGTGGGAAGAGCCGGACACTTTGGGTATCCCACCAGATACATTCTTGTAGTTTGACACCAAAATGCATAAATGACAAAATATATTACAGTAGTTTTATGATTATATTTCCCTGGCTTGCCTATGGGGAATGTCATGCCAAGTATCCTGAAGTCAAGAGAGGGCGTATCTACTTTCACCTATAAAAATTTACTCTGCCACACAAGGACTGAAGTTGGTTTGACATCAAAGCTAAAGTGGATTTGGTAAACTGAAGAAGAAAAAAAAAGGTTTGTTTTGAGTGCCCACTTCCAATATTTTTGTGGCAAACCGAATTAAGCTGACTGCCCTACAAGGTAGACGACTACAAGATGACTGGTTGTAGGAAACTGGGAACCACTCTGGGAACAGAGAGCCAGGCTCCAGCAAGTGTTCTATAGTAAGTTTAACCAGTCCAAGGTTTTTCAAATTGCTCAGCTGAAGCAAGTTAAACTACTACCCTCTCCGTAGCTTACTTTCTAACTACTTACAATGGCATCCAAAAGTAATTAATGTCTTCAGAGTAGGCCAAAGCAAAAGGCACTTCCCACTGCTGGGTGGGAAGAAGCCCAAATGGTGCAGTACTGCTCTCTGAGGAAACTGTAATACTCAACAATTCACATTCACCCTCCCTGGCCCCAAGCCCCCATCCACTCACACAAGATCAATCGGCGTTGCAAGTGATCTAGCAGCCTTACCTGGGATTTCATTGGCTATAACTGAAGGAGGACTGGACTGGTTAGCGCTAACTTGCTGGTGAGTAATCATATGACAGCACTGCGGCACCGCGTTGTTTACCATGTAAAGGGTGTCGGGCACATTGGACATTCGAACCATCCGCAAACGAACGAGATCGGTTTGTTCCACCATCATCTCATCCAGCACTGACTGCAACGACAGCCATTAGAGCCCTCATGAAGGCGCTGCACACCAACGCACACACGTACCCACTGGGACCTGCTGCAAACACGGTCCCAAGGCCATAGGTCTAGCAACATCTAACCCATAACTTTTCCAGGTCGCAAACAGCATTCGGCTTTTCCACAGCATTTCCCATTCCATTTTCCAGTCATGATCAGAGTTGATTTTCAGAGCTATGAGCAGGCAGGTGAATCAAGTCTGGGAAGGTTGCTCTATTTATTTTGTACCTGTTAGATTAGAAGTAACCTTCTCGAGGCCAGATCCTCTAGACTCTGTCTCAGACAATTACTGCTGACAGGTCTCAACTCTCCGTGCCATTGAGTAGAAGGCACTAGTCTAAAAATGTTTCCCTCAGATGTCTTAAAGAATAGAAAGGAATTTATGCATACCCTTTTAAGATTCTCATTTAATGTCAAATGGATTTAATTCAAAAAACGGGAGGCTAAAAGGGGAGTAAAAAAAAAAAATCCGAAGTCACTCATCCACAATTTTTGCATGTCACAATAATTAAATGATGAATATGAGTACAGTTACCAGATAAGAAGTTTAACCCTTCTAAGGTTAAACAGCTAATGATGCTTTTAAAAATATTAACAGCATAATATGAAACAAAAAAACCCCCAAGCAAGATTCCTGACAGGGGGAAAAAAAAAAAATTTAGAATGCACTTTTTACTTTAACATTACTACTAGAGCACTCCCATACCGTATACCTGAAAACTAAAAGAGTCAAAGCTTTTATCACATGTTCTTTAACACATTTTTGTTAGTTTTAACGATCCAAGATACCAAGATAAAATTTTAACTGGCTAGTCTTCCTTTGCTGCTTTAGTGCCACCTGGTGCTCTCTAACCTTTGTGCCCAAAATACAAAGCAGTTTTATTTCTCCCCTCAAAGAGGATGTCAACAACAATGACTCACACCTGTAGAAAGTATCTTCTTTCTTAGGAATGGGGCAAAAGCTCTGAATTCACCAGAGCAGTGCTTGGACTTTGTAGGCAATGGGGATGTGCACAGCTTCACCTAATCCTCTTGCTCTGCAGTCACCTGAACTGCCGGGGCTCATGAGCTCTTGACCTAAGGCAGAGCTGCCTTAAGCAGTTAGCGACCTACAAGGGTCCCAATTCTGTCAAACAGAATATGGCATGTTTCTGCCCCACACAGAGCCATCTCCACCCTGTCACCAAACGGCACCATCAGAGATGCTACAAGATCTTCAGTTTGACAGTCCTCATGCAAGATACTAAATAGGGAAGCTACTGCTTGAGCGGGACACGAAGGACTGCAGTCAAATTGGACACAAGACATTTATTCCATTTTGCGGAGGATCAAAAGAATTTTGGATAAGTTCCGATTCAAACAAGAAGATGAAATATTAGAGTCCTCTGCTGAGTGGAATAGTAGTTCTCCACCCAGCTCTGGTGGGAGCTGGGGAGCCTGAAAGACCTGGTACCAAGGTTGCTGACTAGCTGCAAACTGGGACTCTCAGGCTCTCACCTTGCCATCCGCCTGCCAGGAGGGCTGCCGAGGAGCTGGGCCGGCAAACTGGCTGGAAACCAGGGAGGTTTCCCTCAGAACGTTGCTTTGTTTCCGGTGGAATTTCATCAAGATCTGTCTCGCAAACATTTCAATTTCGACAAAAAAAAATTTTGTTGAAATTTTTCTGACCAGTTCTAGAGACTTGAGCCTGATGATCATCTTGTAAGTCTTGTTAAATTGAAAATGTTAGTATTGCAGGCCAGTACATGCAAAGAGAGACAAAACATACCAAAATCTTTCCCTGTTACAGAACCCCCTGATGACTCTGATTTAACAGCAGTCAAGTGTTATTAACGATTATTACCTTAGCCTCCTCCACATACGGCGAGAAGAGTCTTGGCCGCACATATATTCCAGCATTTTTTTGCCGCAGCCAGGCATTTGACTTTCCACCTTCTGATGTTGGTAGCATGTCTGAAGGAGGAGTACTAATCAGGCCTCTCTTCATCTTTAAGAATCAAGAAAGAGTTTTATGTTAAGTATAAACATGGGAAAAACTTGCAAGAAATGCATTTCTTACACTGCATCCTTACACTACTGATTTTGCTTTATCCTTCTGATAGATTTAAAGAACAGAAAAATTTAACCAGAAAAAGAGTTATACACATATTACTCAGAGATAACATTTTAGAAGCTAATCCTTAAAAAAAAAAAATTAACCTGAACATTGTAGAATCTGAAGTACAAAGAACCCAGAGATAGTATTTGTATGAGATTACTGACTTACTGCATCACTCAGTACTTCACTATTCATGGGCAAGATGTGCTCAATGCGGACAAAAGGCAGAAGTGGAGACAGGATGTCTCTCAGCTCCTCAATGTCAAGATCTCTCCTCTTCACACCTCTTTTGTTCACACTGTGAGCAGTACCACTGAGTAAATTAGGCTCTGTGGGAAGGAACAAGAAACACTAAGTTTATATCAAAAAGCTTAAATAGGAAAGTGGGAGCTACAGGGCTTATAGGAAGTTATAGAAAAGGAAAGAAAATTCTAATTTTAAATCAACAGTGTTATCAGCACTGTTCCACAAAACTATTCATGCCTTAAAATCTGGTATGAAGCATCCATAGAGACAGGTTCAGTTTATACAAGCACGGGTCACTCGCACAGCTGTCAGTTTCAAAGTGTAAAGCAGGCAGAAAATACAAAAAGAGCGTTTGGTGTAAACGTTTATTGTAAAGCTCTACCAAGAGCTACGCTATGAAAACATTTGTACCGCCCTGCTAGCGGTTCCTCCAACGACTCTCTCCTGCAGCTCCTCTCCCTTTCACCAGCAGTTTTCAGAGACTTATTTTCTACAAATTACTGGGA
Organism: Burhinus bistriatus; assembly: GCA_013397275.1. Lineage (NCBI taxonomy): Eukaryota > Metazoa > Chordata > Aves > Charadriiformes > Burhinidae > Burhinus > Burhinus bistriatus. Next base: position 41,790 of record VYXH01012312.1, on the reverse strand, counting down.
TTTATCCACTGGGATAAACTACTCCAGGCTCCTTGTGTAACCCACCCTCACAACAGTTGTATCAAGCCCATTCAAATTGCTCTCACAGTCACAGGATACCCCCTTTTGGCAGAAATACCTATCTTCCTAGAGACTGCAGGATGGCAACATATGACATGCTCAGGTCATTCTCCCTCCCCAGTTAACTACCTTCACCTGTATTTTAGGTATTGTGCCCCACCTGAATCTGACTAACTTCACATGTTGAGGAAAGCTGTCAAACATACCCATCTTCCTTTCAGTACAGGCAGCTCAAGTTTTGGCCACAGCACATTACAATTTCTGATGCTTTCTGGTATTTGACTGACACCGCCACGTATTGAGAGCTGCAAAATCAGGAGCGTACTGAGGAATTTAGACCAAACTACTAGACTAAATTTGGCCCTAATCTGACAGAATTTGGCGTAGCTCTTATTTCTGCTTTTGCTTATCATGTTATGAGATGATCCCCAGGAAGATAAATAAGCCGTTTACTTAGTTAACACCACAGCCCAGGAAGCTGCAGCTTCTCCCCCAGTCCAGGGCTGTTACTGTTTAACTGGCTCCATTACATTCCAACGTGCCTTAAGACAAACACTTAGAAAATCTTGTTTTGAAAATAGAAGGTTAATTCTTACTCGGGTCACTAAAAGCACATATCTTAACTGACCTTTTGTTGCATTTCATACAACATGTCTATGACAAAGCAGTTGTATCACAAGCGGTAACAGTGGATTTCAAAAACATGGCCAGCCCTCCAAAGACAGTAGCCATACCAGCACTGCTGTTTTCACACAGGCAGGTTCTTCCCTTTCCGTTCCTCTTGTTGTACTATCTGATTGACACTTCGTGGGTGGGGATGAACTACAAGCTACTTGCATTTGTTATTTGGGAAATATATATTTAACCTACTTCCCACATCCAACGCATGTGAGATCGCCCTTGAAGTTACCACTGTAGCAATAATATGCATCTGAGCTAATAAAAATACATTTACATCTACTTTAGGAAAAACACTGATGCCACTTGATGGCTTGTTTCTCACTATCACAGATTTCTGTGGGAGAAACACACTCAAACTGAAGCGAAAGGTTGACACAGTCAACTAAGAATAAGACTACTGTGAGGAGCCTGCACAAGCACAGAAAAGTAAAAGATACCACAGGGTTCTTTTTATTTGATGAATTAGTTACAAGAAAAGTAGTTCTGAGGCAACAGGAAATCAACCAGACTTAAATTGTACGGGTTGAAAGGACCTCCAGAACCCTGGTCCAGCCACAACCACCACCCTCTCCCCACACCTCCCCAGGCAGAGTACAACAGGTTGCCCATGACTACATCCAGTCAGGTTTTGAACACCTCCAAGGATGGAGACCCCATTAACTACTCTGGGCAATCTGTCTGACCATCTTCACAGTTTCTTGTGTTTAAACAGAATTTCCTGTATTTCAGTTAATGGCTCACTGTCTGTCATCCTGTCCTGGCTGCCAAGAGAAGAGCGTCGCTCTATTTTCTTTGCTTCCTGCCATTAGATGTTTATAGACTTTGCTAGGGTCCCCCACAAGTCTTTTCTTCTTGAGGCTAAGCAATCCCAGCTCCCTCAGAATGCCTGTATTCTTTTTTTTAAAAAAAAAAAATGCTTAGTTTTGACCATAGTATGAACAAAGTAGATTAAATTTCCTTAAAGTACAGATTACCCACAAAAAAGAACATCCATACCTTTTGGTTTATTTGTTTTAGTACTGTGTGGTTTAAAAGATCCTTACCTCGATCCGCTATTCTCTTCATCAACTGGTGTTCTCCCCATTTAATCAGATATTTAAGAATATCTTGTTCACTTGCCTGGTAGAAAGAGAAAGTCAGCAATCTGTATATGCTTAGTTTAAGGTCACACACACAAAAAAAAAGTCACATACACAGGTCTTTTACAGCTATAAAGAAACACAACTGTACCAAGAGCAAAGTAGGTATTTGTACTTTATGATCTCCTATACCACTTGCTCCAAATATTTTAAGGTAGGACTACTGGTATACCACCACCTTGATTTCTAGATTCATGTCACTTACAGAATCCCTAGGAAGAAGAAAAAAAATTTTTTTCTACGGAAGGAAAAATGTTATTTATCATGAAAACTTACAGGTATTAAATTTGAATGAAAGTTAATTAAAAGGGGCAGCTCCAACACTAGGTGTTTGGATTGCTTGTTGAATGTTACAAATTCAGCACCTGCGTAGCCTGGAAAGCTATGAAAATAATCAAAGCAATTAAATTATAATCTAGGTGAAGAGAGAGATTTTGAGTAATACTATTAACAAAACAACTTCGCTTTGTTCATACCTATGTACATGTGCTAACCACTCAACATTTTTAGAGGAAAAAATCACGTACTGAAAAATTTAAATTTATCTACCTAATTTCTTAACAACTATGGTATGAAATTTAGTCATAATACACACTCTCATGGAAGATCAACAGTACTGTTACTGTAACTCCTGAAGTGTCTAAAGTAAACAAAACTTTTTTAAAAAACACTAAATCTCTAACACTTTATACTTTTTAAAAAAATATAAGATTAAGACGGAAACAATTTAAAAAATGTAAACCAATTATCTTTAAGCTATAAAAGACTGGTAATCATTACAAAGATATCACCCCTGAAGAGAAACGGCAAAAAAAATTCACAAGCTTTCTATTGGCCAGTATGGTTTCCTCTCCCTAAAACCACACAATCACTGGAGGAAAGTCACAAAAAAAGAAATTCTGCAATACTTGTCAGAAAAGATATTTTTATGCCATCCCTAAAAAAAATAAGCCTTCTGAACGATTACTAGTTTATTAGCTCCCACTGCCCCTAATTAGGATGTACGTCATTACAGCAAAACTGCTACCATCATATAATTTTTATAAAACACTTAAACATGCAAGGGAAATGTTAGGTTTAGAAATGCTTCATATGAAATAATTTGCAGCCGTTTCTAAACTATTATTAGGCTTCTAAGCAATAGCAGATACCACCAGTTTGGCTTGTGTTACAAGCCAGGAACAAAATAGTTTTCTTAATCACTACTTCAATTTCAGTTTTTACATATTATAAAGGAATGCTTAGTGTGCATACAAACCCACTCTTGCCTACAATTTAAAATGAGCTACTCCCAAGTGTTTTTAGAAACGGTATAACATATCCTGCTTCAAGCGTATTCTGCGTTGCAGGTTACCTGTAAATAGTCAGACTGAATAGCTGTGAGCAGGTGGTCCTTGCTGAGTTCGTAGAAGACATCTGAAGTCATGACCTGGGTAAACTCCTCACAGAGGAAATGTAGCGCTTGACGATGTACCCACTTGGAACCGTACGGCTGAGAGCTCCACTTCAGAATGGCAATTAAGGTGTCTAGTGAGATGCTCTCAGCAATAATATCTTCACAGCCTAGGAAACAAAAGCAAAAATCAATGATGTTGTTACAGAGGCACTTTGATCCCGAAGGAGTAACACACACGGCTAACTCTGCAATATAAAGGGTTATATGACTCCCAGTAAGAGTGAAAACAGAAGTGCCCTACAGACCAAGGTTGCAAATGGGGTTAAATTCTGACTAAAAGTATAATAATTTTAATGGTGGTTTAGGATTCCAACTATACAGTCATTTACCTTTTAAAGGCACATGAAACATCACGTCTGCTGGCATGCCCAGATGAACAACTGGAAAGTTAGTTCAGCCCTACTAGAACCTCCTTTGATTAATATACATTATCTGACCGCTTAACACATTTTAAAGTCACGGATTTGATTCGAGTCACTATTGTTTAGAGCAGATTCGCAGAAGGCTACACACCGTAACAGAGGTGGGACTTCCATCTGTATCACTTTGCACGTGGACCCTGAGACAGACTACGCAGAAGAGCAGAAACAAAAGCTGTGACACACTGGTGGTACTCTGCTTCTCAGCAGAGGATGAGGGCAGCACAGCATCGTTTTCTGACTCACAGCGAAGGCAGGAAGCAGTGGCTGGTTGCTCTAAGGCCACCACCCTGGCCTCCATATCAAGCAAGGCACAGAGGGTGCCAGGGCAGAGAGCACCTCCTCCGACAGGGAAGCAGAAAGCAAAGTGTCCAAGGGGCAGGAATTCTGACTCGCAGTGAGTCTGCTACAGTTGCTCCGTACCCACTGCTGCATTAGGATTTACTCTTTCACAGAGTACGTGCCTTCCGAAGAAGAGACAGGGGATATTTAAGTCTCCTGAAGGAAGACGGAGCAGATTTGGAAGAAACGAGGAGAGACATACTGTGGGAGGGCTGAAAACACGGGCACTTGGGGTTACTGAGTTAAGACAGACAGTATCACAATGTTGGTAACTTGAGGTCTCCAACAGCACTGCTGATTTCATTTGTACATCTGGTTTACATATACACAGAATACTATTTCTATTTGTACTATAAAGATAGCAGTTTAAAGGAAAAAATCCTATTCTAGAATTATACATTCCAGTCTCAACCCACTACAGCCACAAAATTACAGCTGTGCTTACGCCCATGAGAAGTCCCTGGACAGTTCAGAGCAGCATGCTTAGACTGCAATTATTTTACTGTGTATACATCACCATTTTTCTCTCCGTTTCAAGGACATTTAAAAACTAAACTTTGGCGGTTGTTTAGAGAACTGTATCTCTACATGCTTAGCACAGTAAACTTAATGTTTGTCAAGATAAAGATCAAAGAGGCTCTCCTGATGCTACATATCTTTGAACTGGTTGCATACATGTAAGACACTAGCAGCAATTAACTGAAAATCTTGCTTTTCTACATAGGCCAGCATATGGAATCTAAGCATTGAGTCCATTTCTGTTGCAACTAAAAACATCAAGGACAAATTATTCAGGATTACGTAGTAACACATGAACATGCTACTTTAAGCAGAGGGACATCTGTCAAAGGAACTACTTACTTAGGAGCAAAGTCACTGAAAAGGGAAACTTAAACAGTAAGTTAAAAAAGAAGGTACTAGGAAGCAACAGTTTAAACATGAGGCAGGTTATAAGTTTACCTGTGCTATTAAACACATGTATTTCTACTTAATACTATAAATAGCCAGCATGTTAATTATGAGAACAATGTTCTGCCATTAAAATTTCCTAAACTTAACTATAAAAAAGTTACAGTGAATATAATAAATACAGTCAATGCTTAAAGGGAATGTTTGCAGCAAATTCCAGGAATATGTCTGAATGTATACTTGGTTTTGGAAATAATTTTTATGTATTTTCTAAAGCAATTTATGAGAATACCACCTGTTGCCCCAACAGTGACAAATGTTACACCAGTTCATGCTTGACACAAACTTCCCTCAACAAGCACTTGTATGATTTGTTTTTCACATGCCTGATTCACCTGAGAAAAGGAAGACCATATATCAAATGCAGCCACTGACAGAAGGGCTAGCAAAAGCACACACATTTCTGAATGAGGCATTAAAGCAGCATTACGCTGTTCATCCCACCTTAGACTCCATTTGCTGTTGCCAAGGGGTAAGTGTTGAGTCACGTTTCGATGCACCTGCTTTGTCCTTTACCATTACTGAAGTAATACGGCACTTCCCAGAGCTACCTAGTACCACCAGGTTACGTATAATTACTACTACAAGTAAGAACAGATGCCTAACTATAGATACTGATCTCTAGCCTGCATGGTGAGGACTAGCCTAAATGTGAGCAGTGAACATACAGCAAAGATTGACTGGAGGTAATTGGAACATCAGCCCGATCATCACGGGTACAGATGAGAGCGGAGGATGAGAACTGCTTTGAAATACACTCCTTGGGTTTCGATACAGGTTAGAGAAACTGCCCCTTCTGGATGGGGGAATTCCCCAGAAGCCTAAAGGATAAACCTCACTCTGAAGTCTTAAAAAATTCTGGTCATGAATCTGAAAACCAGTGTTTAAAAAAAAAACAAAACAAAAAACCCCACCACAAAACACCAACCAAAAACCTACCTCAAAAAAAGCTCAAAATACTTCAGCGTACGTCAGAAATACGAGTAAATGAAGTCTGACACTTTCCATCTCAAGATCCATTTTCACTTATAATTTTCCTTACATTGTTACTTACATAGTTAACGACTGACATTGTATTTAAGTCATATGAGTCCCTCTTATCTTCCCTTTCGGGGCTCAAAAAAGGGAAACATTAAGTTAGTAGCAAACCTGGCATGGCAAATGAAATAGCCATGAATAATTGCAGTATGCTTAAAAGAGGTGTTTCTTCCCTGAATAAGAAACACACAGCTGTCTGAAACAATTCTTTAGGGTCATCAGTTGTGTTGCACTAAGTCTTGCCCTGCTAAAGCCTAACACAACTTTTTGCATGCAATTATTCTGTTTGCACGCAAGCTGACTTCAGCAGATGATTACATCCCCCTCAAGTCTAAAGGTTACACGTAAGGACTGCTCCACTTCAAGGGCAGTATGTAAACCCACTCACTGAAATCGGTCACGAGGAAACGCAAACTATAAGAGCAAAGAGACTTATCTCAAAGTGAATGCCATTCGCAGTATTCATCTGACATTTATTTTTGAAACTATAAGGATACCTGCCCCCTGCAAAGACAGAAAAATACATTTCTGTGAGAAATGCAGTTCCAAAGATCTGAGCAACACTGACTTATAGAAACAGAGCATCAGTTCAGTCTCAATTCTTCTGTCAAGTCCAATTATTGCACAACTACTAATAATATGACATCATCAGATGAAAAGCTCATTTAGGATGCCTCACAAATGAAACAGTCCCTTTCCCAAGTAATTCTAGCAATGTGTCAGAACTGTAGGATTATTAAAAGTATTTCTTCCGAAGTAAGCATGAGGTAACAATTGAAGTGTTTTCTGAACATCTGAGTAAGTTGGGTCAACTCAATTCTAGCTACAGAAGGAATCCAATTTCTTTTCTTCTTTGGCAGAAGGTTTTTTTGCTTTAACAATCAGCCACTTGGCAAAAAAAAAAAAAAAAAAAAA
>VYXH01012312.1:176-34683 GCA_013397275.1 Burhinus bistriatus | reverse complement strand
AAAAAAAAAAAGCAAAAAAAAGCAGTCATCTAATAGCCACAATATTGTTCTTCACAGTGGAATAGAGCATTTTTCTCCTATGAGTACTACTTCATAGTATTCAGGACGCAACAGCCTTTCCAAGATCCTTTTGCAGTGCCCTAAACTGCTCTACCACAAGCTGCTGTGACTATTAGTATCTTTCAGAGATTCAACTTGGATTCTAAAGAAATGAAAGATGACTATCACATTTTGGACAAATGAGGCTATTCCATGCACTCCTTTTGCTGCATACCAATAGGTCCTGCCTACAAACAAGTCCCTTCTGCTTCCCCAGTTCTCTCTGAAATGCAGTTCCACAGCCCTTCCAAGCAGAAATAGCTTGAGCCCATGTTTAGCTTGCTAGCTAGTAGCTTGGGATCTTATCGAGGCAGTTGACAGACCTACAAATTAAGTGTCTTCAACAGTTAACAAAAGTGTTTTTAAGCAAAGTTTTTACTAAAAATCATTAGTTTGACAACTCATTCTGTGGTGGAGACCTTTCCCCTAAACTTACGCAAACCAGTGGAGGCAAGAAAAGAAAAAGTTAGTAAGAATTCATCTTGGCACTGAACTGGAATCTAGAAGCTATTCAATGTTTTCTTAAGTTTGTCGCATTAGGGGAGACCATACCGGCAATCAGGAACCACGCTTTTTGAATTTGCTGGCATGTAGAGAACAGTCAGAGGCATGACCTGTAGCTAGTCTGGACTGCGGTATGTTTGGAAGTTCCAGAGATGCTCGTCTCACCCATTCATGAACACCCTGGCTGTTCTAACCAAGCTTCTGACGGGAAGACAAAGGACAAAAAAACCCCAACAACATTTGTTCACCCTCTTTCTGACATCTTACAGACCCAAAGATGCAAAAGTGTCCTTTACTTGCTAATGATTCTTTAGAAGGCAGCCCACACTCACAGGCTGTGGGAGCAGTCATGGAAGCTAACCCCCTTGTATAGTGGCATTAAACCAGATTGTCATCTTCATCTTCTTACACTCCACATCTACCTCTCTTCTGTCACACTGGTGCTTGGGTGGCCACTCAATGAACTAGTCATCTAATTTCTGTCAACCCTGCTCCCAGCAACATTAGATCCCAGTGGCACAAACCCTACTGCCAGCACAGAGAACAGAAACAAGGAGACTAATGCAGGAGACAGGGCAGCAGCTTTGACAGTCAAACAATCTGTGTCAGATTCAAGTGACCTCATACAACTTGGGAGACAAGGCAACAGGAATTTACACTCTCCTCAGCAGTAGGCAAAACATCAGTTACAAAAACAGTATGACCAAGTCAGAAGATTTACATCATACAAACAGGAAACTGCAACTTTTTAACTGGTTATCACATGAGCAGCAACTGCAACAACCTCTACTTTCCTATAATTATACTGTGAACAAGGGATCTTGGTTCAGCATCCATTTTTTGGGTGCACGCTGACTTTTCCAGTTTATTAACATTTATTGACTCCTGGCAACACCATATTCTGTCTTAAAAGAATGCTACAGGTTTCTAGCTTCTTAAAGTATTTTGGGCTTTTCTTTTTCATCTCCTTCCCAAACTGTTTAAAAAAAAATCTTTAAAAAAGAGATTAAGTTAACAGTTAATGGATGTCAAGCCAGTAATTTGCAGGTGTATTATTTTCCACAAGTCAGAACCCCAAAGCACACAAGTCAGAACCCCAAAGCACACAAGTCAGAACCCCAAAGCACACAAGTCAGAACCCCAAAGCACACAAGTCACTTGAAGGTGCAAAACTACATGAATGTTTTGCAGAAAAGAAAACAAGACCTAAGTAGCACTAGGGATCAAGAAGGACTCAATGAGCATTAGTGGTCAAACACTGTTAAAGTCTATTGGTAAGTTCAATACCTCTTTTGAGCTATTTTTAATCCCTTTGCCGATTTTTCTAAGCACAAAAATTTAAAACATTCATGTACTCTCATTCTTGAAAGGCAGAATTCAATGTATATCTATTATGGGTACTACTAAAGTATATAGTGTTATTTTTTTGCTTTGTTCAAACACAAAGCTGACAACTTTATAGCACTTCAGATTAACTATTAAAGCAAAAATAAAATATTATTTGAAGGTTAGGTCAGACAGCACTTTGCATTATGCTAACCACCCTTCCGCAGTGAAAACTCAGTAAGTTATGTCAAACGCAATACACCATATTATCCAGCCATTTGAAATACTAAATTAGGGAGCAGATTAAAACAATGCAACTTGTGTAATTTGAAAATATTTTCATTTACGATATGGCAGTTATAAAGCTGTTAAACATTCTAAGATATTAACAGCTGGATTTTTGAAGCTTATCAGTTTAGTCAGAAATGTAAGGTAACTGTTACATGTTTAAAGCATTCAGTATTTGTGGCAAAAGCTCTTTAATGTTTTCTCTCCCAAACAATGAAAATGAATTTACTCTTCTGCTCCTGCCATGTGCAAAATGCATGAATTTAGGAAACCTGAAATCTGCATCCACATCTTTGGCTTCTTGCAGTCGTCAGTTGATAATGGCCCTTGACTGGGCTTCACCATTCCTTAAGAAGCCCATTCAGCAGCCGCGGCAGGCAGTGTAGCTGATCCAGCTTAAACAGAAAACAGTCCTGGGTCAGAAACAAAAAGCTGCCAACTCAACCGTAACAAACCAGAGGGAAGAACTTAACATGGGAACAATGAAAGGCTGAGGGAGGAAGAGCTGGTGTTCAGAGGGACCGCCGCCAGCCATCACCATTCAGTATTTAAGCTGTATACGGTGGCTGAAAGAAAAAACTGAAAACAGTGACCAGATCTGTTTCTCCGCAAAAAGTTTTTTGCAATGCCATAGTTATGTGCCGAGTTGCACAACTCAGTCAAATTCTTTATCCTTGCATATAACCCTGGAATGTAACTGGTCTAAGGAAGATCCTTTCCACTTCCTGCTTTCTCCAGTCTTCATCTTCATAATACAAAACCTAAGCAATAAATTCAGGCCTGAGTGCAAGTGAAGCATTGTAAGGGGATAATAGGTCAGATTTATGTTAATATTTACTTAATCATACCCAATTTATTTTGAAATTATAAGTGCCAGACTAGTTCCTTTGAGCATTCCTACTGCACTGATATGCGACACACTTGCTCTAATCTTCCCACAATACACCGGTGTGTATTTAATACTGCTCCTGTGGGCTTCCTGGCATTTCAGTATTTCAGTCCTGCTGAGATCAAGGGTACTTTTGATGTCAGGCGATATCTGCCTCTAGATCAAAGGCTGCGCTACTGAATACGGCTTTAAAATAAAGTTTCTTACTTGTTATTCTTGTCAACGGTAGAGTCAATGCCTAAAAATAAAAGGAAAGCAAAAAGTCTGAAATTAAGCTTTTTTTTGTCCATTTTACTTTAGAAGACTTTGGAGTCAGCAGGCAGAAAAGATTCCCAAGCAAAACTATTTCATAGGGTCCCAGTATCCAAAAACCTATAACAGAAAAACATACTGTACCATCACCTCAGTGTGATTATTCATGACAGCAGGCAACAGGGCCAAGATGCAGAAGAGGATTCATTTAACATAGCTATCTAATAAAATTAAGATCCCCGACATCAAAGTTCTCTGCAACAGCAGTGGATGTGGCAGCGCAGTAAGACTGGAAGGGGGGGATTATTTTAATAATGCACGATGAACAGGACTAGGGAACCGATCTGGTTTTAGTAACTGTGCTACAGAAGAGGAAAGGATAAGTGATTTTAAACCTGATCTTTGAGAGTCAATGTATTAAAACAATTGCACCAGTACAGGTGACAGAGCAGCAAGGTAGCATGAAGACACAAAAGCAGGAGCAGAGTACAGAAATAAGCAGGCAGAGCACAGAAACGTTTCACTAAGGGATACGGTTGAACCTCCTGGAGAGGGCTCTAATCCTCACAGCTTCTGTGACAGCAGTGAAGAGCTTCACTTTTTGATAGTTAACAAACACAGCAGCACCTCTAACAGCAATCTCTGTCCTATTAGGTACAAATGGGTTTGAGTATGATCAGCTCTACAGATGAAATATGCTTGCTGATTAGTTCATTTATTCAAATTAGTTCATTCAAAGATCCAGTTCAGTTTCTCTTGGAAGAAGTGACAGTCATCGGCTGAAACAAATCAAGCCGAAGCCAGGGTAAATTCTAAATAAAGTAGTCTTGCTTTACTTGGACAGTAAAGATTCATAGCACATACCCATACTATCACTGACTTCATCATAGGGAAACCATCTAATAAAATACAATAGTCCAAAAAAGGAGCATCACTGCATTAGGACTGGGAACATTTCCATTGAAAGAGTCAAAGCTGAATCATCTGCTGAAACTGAAGAAAAATTACAACATCTGGATACTTAGGAAGGTCCCTGAAGATAAATCAAACTAAAATCTGTTGAAAATAAAAACAGTTGATCAGAAGCTTTAAAATACATCAACTTCACTTGACACTCAGTTACAAATATACAGCCAAAACTGAGTAAAAGTGAGCAAAATGAGTTGGAAAGAGTATCCAGACTTACATATAATGAGCCCAAAATATTTTCCAGGAAACCAAGGAGACAAGATTTAGAAAGTTTGCAATTGGCTAGCATGTGTGAACTGAATGAAAAATCCTGAGCCAGGGGATGTGGAAATCTAGAGAAGAAACTTAAGACATTAGCTACTGCAAAAGCCAACTGATGGGATTGGTCAGAACTTGGGCAACACTGGACACCTGCAGCACAACCAAGGAGAAAAGTGCTCCCAGAGGACCAAACTAAGAGATTTCATGAGAAGTGCCTGCTCATTGGTCTCCAACACCTACACAATGCTGTCTCTTCTACCATCGCTCTGTATAATATCTAGAAATCAGATGTTTGAGTGACAGCTTCCAGCACAGAAGTATCCTAGCTATGAAATCAGGGAATGGGAGGGACACTACTGAAACGAAGATCTGTCATCTGCCTCATGTTAAGCATTACCATAAGGGAGGACAAGGTGCTACAGTTAAGTGCTGAAACGAGACCAGTGGTCACTACTAAAGTGCACACTTAATAAAGTGACCTGTTAGTCAAGTGCAGGCATATAGTTTTCCCTGTCAAATAAGCTTCCTTTTAATTTTAAGATTATACCAGAACAATTCTTCAGTATCAGCACAGTACCAATGACCTAAACATGAACTCAGCAAATTAAATATGAAGCTATTAGATACTGACTTCACTGGCATATACAGATTTTCTACAGACTGCTTATGCTTTCTCCTGTAGCTACGGAACGCAGCACCTATTTGTAAAACCCTTATTAGTTCAAGCTAACATCTAGAATTTCAGTATCTGAAGGGGTGCCAAATTTACATTTGCTAGTATTGGATAATATAATAAATTTCAACCCTTGCTCTGTTTTACTGCATTTCTCCCCTATGTTTAACAACCTCCCCACCCCCCAGCTCACCACTTTTGTGGTCATATACAGATTTACCAGGGAAAAAAGAAAAGACCTCCAAAGGCCACTGCATCCTTCTACCTCCTCCCAATGACCGCCCCCAAAACACTACAGCTGTGGTTCATCCAGAGGGCCACCAAGACCGAGCCTGCACTGCTGCACTTGCTGGTTCCAGACACTTCAGCATGCTGCCAGCCCAGTGCAGGTCCTGCTGCTGCCTTTGTTTTGCCTCCCCTAGAGGTAGTGTTGGGGGAAAAGCTTCAGGGAAAAGTTAAGATCTTGTTACTGCTGTGAATCCATATTCCAGAGCAGCACTGGTCTGTAGAACATTACTGAAAAGAGTGACGGTTTAGGACAGGCTGATCCAAGCATGCTCAACTTAAAGCTAGCAGAAATAATGAAACTCAGCATCAAATAAAACATCAGTACTGTTTTCCAGCATTTACTAACACCTAAAAAATAAAAGCCTATCTATAAGCCTACCTAAATTTCTCTTGGAAGTTCTCTATGTATCATTGCTTATGTGCTTTGATATAACTTACACAGCTTCATCAGAGCACCAACAGATCACAGTTGTTCCACTTTAGGTTTCCAATCTGAGGAAAGAATTACACCCTGTTCATTTATGAAACAGTGCATAATTATTCAGTGTCTCACCAAGGGCTTCATTCACAGTTTAATTCCCTCATTAGTATTCCCTGAGCACACTAAATCCTTTTAGCACTTGTCTATGTGCATGTACCAAAACTGAGAAACTGTACACTTATATCACCTTTTTAATTTCACCTCGTTTTTCTTTCTTCTCTCAGCTGATCTACTGAGTTGTCCAGTTCTCAAGTACTATTAACTTGCAAATATGGTACAGGAATGAATTTAACACTGTAGTTTGACTACAGTAAAACTTTTTGCTACTTCTGTATTTCATTCAATATTAAGTTTCTAGGTGTACTTAGACAAGAACAACAACAAAACCAAGAAAGATGCAGACAGACCCGAGAGGATCCAAAGAAGTGCCACAAAGATGCTCAAAGGGCTGAAGAACCTGCCCTACGAGGAAAGACTGAAGGAGTTAGGTCTTTCCTCCCTGCAAGAGAGAAGGTTCAGGGGGACCTCATCACAGTATTCCAGTACCTAAAGGGTAGCGACAAAAAGGTCAGAGGCTCTCACTTCACAAGGGGCCACATGGAGAGAACAAGGAGCAACAGGTACGCATTGCACCGTGAGACATCTCGATAGCAGACATTTTTTACAGTGAGAACAATCATTTGCTGGAACAATCTCCCCAGGGACATGATATAGCCCCCATCACTGGAGGTTTTCAAGATGTGATTGGACAGGGTGCTAAATAGTCTCATCTAGGCTGCCCTTCCCATGAAAGGCTGGACCAGATGATCTTTCAAGGCCCCTTCCAACCCAGGCTGTTCCATGATTCGATGTCTTTGAGCCTAAGAATGCCTCATTCGCATTCCTGTAGCAGCAGTTCTCAGAAAACTCATGTCCTTTGTTTTCTGCCAGTTTATTGTGATAGGATTATTTCAACTTTCAGCATCATCTGAAAATTAGTTTCCCAATACCAGCCTCTACAGAAGATACAACGGTTCTGATTAGTTTCCCATATCTTTATCATTCAGTTTGAGATAACGATTAGGAGAACCCATTATAAGTATGATCTCTTCCTGCAATGCTTATACCTGCTTTTTCCTGCGTACTCCTTAAGAAGTTTCCTATGTTACGTCTACTTGACAGTTTATATTACAAAGATTTCAATCTTGTCAAATTTCATTTGATAGCTAGAAGCTGGAGATGTATAGATCTACTGTAAAAAGTTATTTTCTTAAAAAAATTAAACTAGCTTAACCACATCACATTGCCGCTATCTCAATGAATTCCATTCTCCACTTCTCAGCTCAAAAGTAAAATTCTCATCCCCCACCAGAAAGGCCTGAAGCAACGGCCATATCCCATTATGTATAATATGGCCACTAAATAGTTCAAACACCAACAGATGAAACAGCAAGCAAAGCTCCTGCCATCACAAAACATATTATGAGTTCACCAGTCAGTGCCCCAATGCCTCACCAGATTACAATAACCCTGGCCAGCCTCCATGTGCAGGAAGTACGTTATCAGGATTTGAGTGATCTTCAAGTATAATGGACAGAAGTGAAACTTTCTAAGCTTCAAATCTAAAAATACTGACTGCCCCTGCCTTCAGTTCTGTAGAACAACAAATAGATACTAAAGACCTAGGACTACTGCAATTTAGCTGTTTAAATTTACCTTCCAACAGCAAGATTGCAGGCTTGGTGTACCCTCTTTGACATAAGCTACAGAAATAATCATTGATGTTTACAGCCTTGTTAACATATAGGGAGACTTCATAACAAGTCTAAATATTTTGTCCTCTCAACAAGGATCTCTTGTATCCTTCCCCTGTCATTTACATCCCCAAAAAATGGACTATAGATAAAAGTAAAAATCAGAAACATCAAGACCAGTTACACATATTTGACATAAATAGCACGCTTCAGTATGACTTGCAACACAGTTAAAAGCTCTCATATGGCATTTCTTCCATCCCTAGAAAACACAGATTAATTACCTACAACTTACAGATGGAAAATAAATTCCTTTTCTTAAAAATTGCCAGCCACTGATAGTAAGAATCAATAGCATACTTACACTGCAAAATAGCTAAAAAACTGTTCTAATAAGGTCATACATTCTACAGCAAGGACAGTATTACATACCTTGTGCAAGCATGTTAAACTCCAAGAACAGTGCTATGTGATAAAGCTCCATAGCTTCTTCAGCCCTAGTCATGTTTAGTTTTCCTGCTACAAGAGCCTGAACTTCACTTAAACTGCCCACTGAAGGGCTGGAGTGCAAAACTGAGAGGTCCACCACATCTGTATACATACAGTTCAAAATGACCTTAGCATATTTTTTTGGTATGATAGATTCATCCAATATAATTCTAGTTGGAGTTCGTAGAGTTCGATCAGTGATTTCTTCACCAGTACGTATCCTCCTCTGCAGCAAGTGACGAAAAAATGGAGATCGTGATGAAATAATAGCTTTGTGTGCTCTGAGCTCTTCATCTAGACAGTTCTGACTTCCACCAAAAGTTTCAACTAAGTCAGAGTTGGATGAAAAGCTAAGAACCACATCATAGTAGCACATGTAATCAAACAATGCGCGCATGTCAACATCTAAGGAATTTGGTGTTCCAAATTCTTCACTAAGCTGCACAAGGATATCAACATTTTGGAATCTTGAATCCTCCATGCCAAACTCGCCCGTATAAAGGTAGTGTAACAAAGCAGAAAACATAGGCATATCTATGCCAGCTGTGTTAATATCCATTATTATTTCTGCCCCATACTCTGGTGAGGAAGAAAGCAGCGTCTTAAAAAATGGACATCTTGCCGCCAATATCGCACGATGCACAGGAAAACAAGTTTCTTGAAATATTAAGTCTACGTCGGTACAATATTTGTACTGATAAAGTTCGGCCATGTCTTTTTGTAGCGTCCTGGCTTCTGGTCTTGCCAAATTAGCTTGTAGATAAAGTTCCTTTAAGGCTGACGTCCCTTCGTATTCTTCTACTAATGCATTAACATCTCTGACATCCCAGCCTGAGAGGAGTTCACGCATCTGCTTGGCATGATCAGCAGATCGGCTAGATTTCCGACGCTTAATGAATTTCTTTTTGAGGGTGGCAAGGCCAGAGGTTTTCTTTTTCTTGTCTTGAGGTTTCTCATGGCCATGGTCAAGGCTATACAGCTTTGATTCACAGCCATAACCTTGATGAGAGTAGGATGATGTTCCTGAAGGCAAAAAGGAAAATTGAACACATTTATTCTTTAAATTTAGAAGGAAGGACCATAACACCCAAGCAGTCCATCAGTGTCTCTGCAAGTTACACAATTTTTCCTCCTCCTCAGATCAGATAATTCAACAAGTTGGAAACCAGACTGAAGCCTTTTTCTAGCCATTAAGAACAAAAACAATTTTTTGCCACTACAAAGTTTATACTTTTTTTTTAAAAAAAGTTTATTCAATTTTAGAACCAAGCAGTGCCAGTCAACATAGCTCTGTAGCACAAGGCACACTTGTCTAAGCAGAAAGAGAACACTGTGGTCATAACATTACAAGTGTAATCATATTAACTATAGGAGGTGAAAAATACAGCCTTATTAAAAACTTGTATGATTTCAGTGAAACAGTAGCACCTCCCCCCTCCCCTTCAAACTGTTCTTCAAATTCTGCTGTTCTAGAATTAGGTACCATTTCAACAAGAGAAACATACTTGGCATCAGACAGTTGTCACAGTCACAAGAAAAAAGGAAGAAAAGAGAACACAGTGCCAAAACATTTTTGGAAATTGAGGACAATGAATTAATTTTCAATGCAAATTTAAGAAGAAAGTAAGAATCCTGTCATATGATAATCAAGTAATGCCAGAAGTCAAACACATAAAATGGGCTCCTTTCCATAGAACCATAGACACTAATTTGTGCATACACCCCATTTAAAAGAATATGAAGAATGTAAGTTTTATTAAAGATGTCCTTTCCACAGAGCATTATACACTTAAACTACACATATAATTATTTTTCCCCTTGAAAATACTTTATAGGGAAATTACATTATGATCCAAACATGCCATAAAATGGAAAATGGATTCTCCTCAACATTATTGGTGTTACATACCTGACCTGTTCTGCTAAACAAACCTTTGCTGATTGTCAGTTTGAGGCTAGCTGCACATACAGTAACACCGACAGCAATTTAGTAAGGAAAAGAAGAATTAGGATCTGTATTTCAAGAAGTAATGAAAAACTGAAGCAATGTTTTAGTTAAAAAGTAGTTAAAACTACAGTTTAAACAGAAGCATGACTCTCAATGTTAAAGAGTTATTTACCAATTTAACAGTATTTACAGAATTTTCACTCTAAGCCAGATGGTGAAAAACCTCAGACATAACAGGGGAAAAAAAAAAAAAAGTACACAAACCCAACTAGTACCTCCAGACAAAAGAAGAAACCCAGAAGAAAACATTTGCAAATGCTATACACATTAATAACAATCACAGGTTCATCTGAAATAGTATTGGTCCGTTTTCTGTTGGGAATAGTTGTCATGTTTCCATTGGCACACTTGTATAGCTTCACTTCTTGTTGCCTTTTTTTGGATCTCTAAGTTCAAAGCATATCCAATCACCACAGTTTTTGGGGCCTTTTTTAACTCGTTCTATCATTGCTTTCTCACAGTCCCGTTTGTTTCAGGTAGATTTGATGTGATGCTATTTTTTTATGCTATCTTGACAGTGATGTTATGGACCAGTCTATCAAAACAACGTGCTTTTTGTTACCACATTACTTCAGGTAAGTATCCTTGAACTTTGAAAGACACAGGAACAATTCAAATTTGTATTTGAGAGCACGGCAACTGTAGCAATCTCAGATTTCTGTAAACTGTATTATTATTTAAGCCTCAATAATTCTAAGTAACCTTATATGTTGGCTCCCCCAAATCATGCAATGCAATGGTTTTACAATTCCTCTATTAGTGAAAACTTCGGGGAAGCAACTTTGCTGTCTTTGAGGAAACACCTCTAACCATTTCATCCACGCTCCATTAAATTTTCCTTGATCAGGCAGCATGTTACTAATCATATCGAAATTTGAAGGCAAAAAAAAAAAAAAAAATCAATTTACACGAAGAGAACAGCAGCAACTCAAGACAACTTCAACAGAGAGGTTGTGCCGCAAAATGCACCATAAAAATTCCTTCCACGTGCTACACGAGATATTACAATAGAAAAGTACAGAGTCTCCTGCTGATAGAGAGGAGCCTAGAATTTCTGCTCCATTTAAAGAATATTGATTACATTTCACAATAAAAGTATAACTACACTTTGGTCACTCTATAATGATAGATTCTGCTCCAAGAGAGCATGCCAGCTCATTTCTATTTTGGATTCTAATGGCAAATTTGAGTATGCAGCATATGCTCTTACATTCTGTTAAAGAAAAAACTAGGACAGCAGAAGTCTCAATTTCTTTCTTCCCTGAAGGCTGCCATGAGGTATTACTTGCACGTGAATCATCACAAGATACTAGAACACCATTCAAATATTTGTGTAGCCTGAGCTACTTACAAGATTTAACTTCAGAAGTACTGCAACAGTGCTATTAACCCTTACAAACTGATGAAACACTGCTATAAAAGTGCCATCGCACAACTGCTTTTTGCCAGAGGCAGAAGTAAAGATGCACCAGCATAGCTTCTCTGGATTCACAACAGCTGGTGGCTCTGTAACCCTCAAGGAAAGAATTTTAAAGACCCCCTTTTTGACCTGGCTGTATTCTTTCACAAGGCAGCAGCATTAGAAGTAGGAAACAGAAATTTATTCCCCACTCCTACACTAAAAGGCACCACTCTATTAAACACTGTTAAAAAGCAATAGCTACTTCATGTCCCTAGACCATATCTAGCTTTGAACAGATAAATATTTACAAGAAACAGACGACTACCAAGAGAAACTACTTGGGCACTTGACAATGAATAATGGTATCTGCCTAGTCCTCTGCATGCCCACACATTTTCAAATCTAATTATAGAGCTCTGTATAAAAACAAACATCTTGAGCAGATGTACCACCCTAGAAAATGGTGTGAAATCCTCCTCCTGAATGCTGTAGACAAAACAGAAAGAGATGACTAGTTAAGCCTTTGCTTAAACAAAAGTATTTTTTTATAGTAAGAGCATTGCATTATTTTTACTGATTTCTCTCGTCTTCATAAAGGGTAAGCAAATTCAGCATTAAGTTAACTAATATGGGAGCTCATCCTATGAAACCTACTGTGCTTTCTCGGATCAGTTCTCAGCTCTTAATATTCATCCTACATTTACAATGTAACATGGTGTAGCACTTTAATGATCAAGCAGCATGTCTAAAACAAACCCATGGGGCCAGAATCCAGTTTCCAAGAATAAGGCAACTAATACATATTACGCAGCTATTATAACTCTAGTCTATGTATTTCCAGTTCTGCTTTGGGGTAGTAAATAGATCTAATACCTTCTACATTAAAAAACAAAGAAACAAACAAACAAATCTGTAAAAGTTGATTTAACATTAAAACATTATTATTCTGGTAAGTGATGAAAACCTCAGCTATCAATTTTAGGATACATCTGTTTTCTACTGAGACAGCTACAGAAACCAAACATCCAAACAAGAGTCAAGATGAGAAAGAGCCAAACTCCACAGAGTGGGAAGAAGAGATGTACGCCTGTGTTGTAGACAGCACACCGACTCTACTAGGACACTCATGTAAGTGCCACCATAGTATCAGAAGACTTCAGCAAGAATTTTAACCAGAATGCTCATTTGCCATGCGTAAGATGAGACAGCCACACATTTTTAGACACTTCCTCAAAAAAGCCTCAACAGGTAATGGGGATCAGTAAATTTATCGTGACATATTACATAATGGGTTTCTGTTTTGAATTTAATAATGCAGAGCATCACCAAAACCTTCCACATAACAAGTAGAAAATTTCTGGGGAATTTAATGCAGCCTTTGGAACTCTCCCCTCTTCAAATCTGCTTAAAAGGTGTTTTAGCATGCAGATCTACCTGTTTTCAGGTCATTCAATACATAGACAGATAAAAACCACCAAGATGTGCAATAAAAATGTTTTGGCTGTTATTTCAGAAAGCATATATATAAACTGGGCCAAACCTTTTACTACTGTTAGTCATAATAGACTTAAAATACATAAAGCCTCAAGAGGGACTTTACAGCATGGATACCCAAGATGTTAGTACTGAAAGTTCTTCCTTGACACGCTATGACAGCACACGCAAAATTTTTAGCCCAGAGCACAGGTCTTTACATGTAAGAGTGTGTGGGCTGTCCTCTACTCAGATCTCCAAAAGTTAGAAGTGTCATAAAAGCAGAGACAAAAGAGAAAAATTACAAAGCAAGTCAATTTTTCCTCTGCTAAGGGTATCACTGTGCTTTCAGTGGTGATTAAGAAAAGAAGTAACACTGAATATCAATAACTACTTATTCAGTGTTGCAAGCTAAGGCATAAAGGAGAAAAGTGTTTATAAAGTATTTATGTTATTTACTGCTAAGATCATTCTTCAGGCTGTCAGGGTTGGAGATTTTCGGAGCAAGAGTTATCCTCTCAAAAACTGCCTTCTTTTAGATTCATCACATAACTATTTATTATTTATAGTGTGACAGCACTTAGATCTACACTGAGGTCTTTTTGCACTAGACTGAAAAGCACATAAAGGTAATACCTGCCCCAGTTACAACTGGAGCAAGAAAATAAATTCTTAAGAGCACTTCAACTCACGTTTCCAGTTAAGCAAGGTCCTTGTTTGTAAATAATACTGTTAGGACAATAAGTACCCCCATTCCCCATTTACAAGAACAGGGAAAGGACAGGAGAAAAAGTTGTCTTCAAGACTGCTTGTTACTTTAACAGGTTTATTATCAGAGATATCCCTTCTAGCAATAAGGAAGTAATTCATTCGTATCAGACACAATACCAGTACTTCAACAAATACTGATGGTCAAGAGTTTTATACGCTTTAACAGTTTCACAGAAAATCTGAGGAAGAAGAGTAGAAAACGGTAGGTATTATTAACAGATAGCAACTGCTCTTGAACTGGGAAAACTAGCGTGCATAGTTTAATTATCAAAAAAAACCCACTTTATTTTATTTAAATAACCTGGTATCTGTTTACTAGCAAATGGTAGACCAACTCATTGCATACGTAGGCCAAACAGATACTGGACAGTACCAAATTTCATGCACGATTGAGCTTGAATGGATTCAAACTGGTGACCTAGAAAATAAAAGCTCTGCATAACATGACTGCAAGCAAATCAAATCCAGTGCATACGCAATCCAGTAAGTCATTTATATAAGTGACAAGACAACTGAAAAGAGTTACCTATGAATGTCTGTTGTGCCTGTGAATTTCCCCCTACCCTTGGGGAACACGAGTGAGGGTAGTTAGATGCATTAGCACCCATTTTCTTCAGTCACTCAGGCATTCCGCCTGCTGGCTCTTCAATATGTAATCCCATAATCCTTTATAAATCTTCAATCCCAGGTCCAGCATTCTGTTCCTCCATTTCTGAAGAACAAACATACCAATAATTTTTTTTAGTAGGCATTATGTGATTTAGATAAAATAAACTCAGCCTCCAGCACATACTATTTTCATAAAATAAAACCTCAAACGTTTCCAATGTAGCTTTTTATTTGAAGTATTAAACCAAGATCAAAAAATACATTTTTTTGTCAAAAATAATTTGTACTTTTCCAAACCATTGACAAATCAGTATGATAAACTGCAACAAGCAACAGGATGGCCATCAAACTTTTAGGTAAGAAATCTCCAAGTAAGAGTTGGTCTAGACTAGATATGCTCCTTTAACTATACCAAGAAAGACTTTTCATACATGCTGATATGTTTACACATTGTTGTAAAAATCCCAAAGTGACTTATACTGACTGAGAAAGCGGAAAAAGCCAATTCTGTTGGTGATTATACCATCACCACTGCTTCTAACTGCATTTTGATTTCCTATCATTTACGTAGTTCTCATTCAGTCCTACTTTTCAAGTTTAGACTAGTACCTAGAAGTAGGTTTATAATCATAAAAATAAGGCAATTAAGCATTCATCTACTGTTTTGTTAGGCATTTAGGAATTCTGAGGAAATCTGAACAAGGATTCATTGCTAAACGTGTAACAAGCACATTCTAATTTATTCCTATATTAGCAGTGTTAAAATACTAATACTGCAAAATGAAAGTTACCATAACGAAGAGCTGCCTACTGCCAACAGAACATGTGTGCCCCCACAGAAACGCGCAGGTAAGAAAAAGTGATACAAAGGTAAAGTCTATACTAAGAATTTTTTAGACTCCATTCAGTACTGTGAACATGTAGGTAAATTCTACTGTGTTGTCACAGGTGTACCTGTATTTGCTAAATGCTCCCAACTTTATCTCCTTTCTCAGTACACCTCTGGCATGTTCAATCGGCCAAGTGCGTGCCACGCAAGAGCGTGTGATTCAAGGAAGCTGCAGCACTGTTCCAGTCTCTTCTCCCTGTTTTAATAATCTGTTTATTTCTGGCACGAGGAGTTCCGAAGAGGGAGTTACTGTGACACTGGGGAGGCGAGATAGGATTTAAGTTGAGATGCACACCCGGCCTCTTCATCACAAATGCAGTACGCAAAGCAGAAAGTGAGAGACAGGCCAGGAAGGAGAAGGCTGCAAATTGCTGGAGGCACAGGAGTGAGGGGGAACAAATGCCCCAGCATCTGAGGGTTGGCTACATGAGGGGGAAGAGTAGAGAAGGGTTTGGAAGCCTGGCATAATTGTAGACGTGGGTATGTGAAACGGTAAGACACAGGCATGGGACTGAAGCACTGCGGAAGCATGAGAAGAGTGCGTGATTTCCAACCATCTGATCCCTTAGAACAAGGTTGCTAAAAATCAGGCCTTTGGGCATTTGTGGTCTCTGACATCAGGTGTTTTTCAAAAAGGAACGACAGCACCTCACACTGGACGTGAGGTACAGGCAGACCCGCTGCTCCAGAGAGCACGCAGCCCAGGTCTGCCTCACAGAGCTGCAGCCTGCAGATCGCTAGCTGAAATCTGCCAAGGCAGGGGACACCACCACACCAAGGCAGCAGTTCGGCTGGTATTACACCAGCCAACTGGAGCCAATCTATACCAACGCAGAAAGGGGAGCTGCCACACCTGCCCTCCCTACCTGGGTGGTGATGTCTCCACAACTGCATATAACCTGATGCTTTTCCTGAACTTGTCCCTACGCAGATTCAGCTTGCTACGCCTCAGGAAACAGAACAATAAAATGCCTTCCTACACGAATAGTGAGCCTGCTCCGGGTGAAGTTAGAACCAGATCACACACAAAATGGGCAACACCACACCAGCAAAGACCAGTAAATCTTCTCAGCAAACACAAGCTGTTAGATCAGTTCAGTCTTAGCCAATCCATGTACTCATTTTCTCCCTTGCGCAGAAATAAGCTGGCTATTCTAAGATAACCAAATCCGTATGGATGCAGGCCTCTTCTCCATACGTGAAGAGCTCCACTGATTTAAGAAAAAACACTGAGAAAATAATTTCATTAAAACAGTGACACTCCAAGCGATTTGCGTACCCAACACAGAATACATTGCTTAAACGTGCCATCCATTTCCAGATGGAATTAGTTATATTCCATACAAGCTTTGTGGAGGTAAGAGTCACCTTCAGTTTGAATACAAACTCTCCCACAAAAAAAGGCCATCATCCTGCGTAGCTACCTCAACAATTTCCCTTTTCTCAGCTAAAATTTGACTTGGTTCATTTGGACACAGTCCTGGAATAATGCCATTGCTATTCCACTTTCCTCCTCTGCGCTCAGCTGTGCTGTGCTAACTTGTCTGTTAGATCCTACTAATACTTTTCAGTTCTTCCTGACAAGGGGAAGAGCCCAGGAGCTAAGTAAAAGGCGGAAGTGGAGTGCTTTGTTTTTCCTAGAAAGCACTAAATATACATTACCAAGTCTCAGGTTTGAAGTTAATACCTTCCACCTCCTTCCACTTGGCAACAAGCATGACCCAGAAGATGGAAGGAATGTGATCAAGGAATATATGCAACTGTTCAATACCATTATTATTCAATGCTTGAATTTGCAAAACAGGATTTAAATTAATTGAAAAATGTAAACACTATTAAAAGTTCCTAAAATATCCAATATATAAAATAATTTTATTTAGAAGCTTACTACGAGAACACTGTTAAACCCAAGTAAGTATCATGCAGAATGAATTCACTTACTAAATTTAAAATATGTAACTTAAGTAACATAGGAGAGTGTGGAAACAGTGTCATATTAAAGCTGTATCCATAAATATATTCATTTATATAAACTATACATGTATATTATATAAATTTACATATTTATATAAGTAAAACCAAACATGCTAGGTTTCAGTGAAGGAGGAATTCAATGCAGAATAGGCACTGTGGTCAGCCATTTACAGATGCTAAAACTTCCTGTACCTCCTTTCAAATTTAACCATGCACTGTTTGGTCATGTGTATGCTGGCTGACTTCTTGAGAGTATTTTGCATCTTGAATTCAAACACGTTGTAGTTCCTAACAAAGTGTATTGTGCCCCACAGCTCAAATTGATCATAGCTTTAGTCCCACTACTGTCCTTAAACTCATGTAACACCTGGAAGTATAATCTTTGCATTTTTTATTACATCACTAAATTTTACAACATAATATTGTATAACCCATGCTGTATTTCCCAAAGAATTTAAGCTGGCAGCAGTGATGAACTCTGTCCTGGAAAAAGCCCTGCATGTGTTTGTTCTAGCCCAAATATTCGGCGAACCAGGTAAATTGATCTACGTTAAAACCAACCTAGACAAAAAGATTAAACAGTATCAGTTACCCAATTGGTTTGTTATGGCATCACATGAATGCTTGCGCCAGCACAGGTGGGGAAAGAAAAAAAAAAAAAAGGACCATGGAAACAAGCTCCTAGAGCCAGGACTGCATCTTTTGACAGCAAAGTGTACCTGAACCACTCATGGATTTAGGTGCTTTTGTTTGTTAGTTGGTTTGGTTTGCTAGTGACCGCTTCAGCCTTTACACTAAACCTAGCCTACCTGCACAGAAGTCAGTCTTGCACATAAGCTGCTGCGTCTAGTACACATGTAAATACATCTCAGTAACCACATAAAATGCCAAATCAAGAATGCTGTTTCCCATGGTGAAAGACAGCTGTAGAAGATGATGAATGTAAAAATGAGGAAACAACCCCAAACCATAAACAATTAGATTTTTAGCTGCAAAAGAAAAGAAAGATTTCACCTTTCCTTGCAGAAGTTATCCTGCATACCAAAAGCTTCCCTATTTCGGCATAGCCAAAGAATTTTTTTAAATCTAATTTTAGCCTCAGAATACAGTCATGGAATTTTTTTGTTTGTTTTAAAAACTACCATCAGGTGAACTTTTTCTTGCCTTTCTGTTAAGAGTTTATATGCATCCATGGAAGCATTATCAAAAGGAAACTAAATTCAACATCTGCTGACCTACTGAAACAGAATCTCTTGTTGAGAGCAGCGACGCACACACAGATGTGCGTTACATATGTATATATGCACACAGAAAAAAGTTAAACCATGTCAAAGCTTGTCTAAAAAAAAAAAGCCTGCACTGCAGAAATAGTATATGAAGTGTGTTACATGAAACCAGCAAGCTTTAGAAGCCAAAATTACCATCCCAAATGCTACAAAAAGCATAGAAGTGACTTTCAGATTATACTGATAGTTAGAGAAGAATAAAGTTTAAAATAAACACAAATCTAATTAAAAGTTTCAGTACCTGAAATAAGTTTCTCAGTCTTCTCAATACTTGCCACACTGAACCTAAAATCCTAAGAACCTAAGATGACTTGCATCTGAAGTATCTGGGCTGACAGCCAGGAATTCCTGGATTGGGAATTCTGATTTAACAAAAAGTCTGTGTACAGAACGCACTTTGGGTAACAGTGACACTTTGTTTATAGTCATCACTCAATACAAAGGTTTTGTAAAGTTTTCTGTACTCTACCGGGATCCAATTAATATAAAGGGCAAGGTGGAGAGCGTTACAACATGTTTTACAACCAAAAACATTTGACTTTTTCCCCTCTAAAATTTTAAGAGCTTTTTATATTTCTTCTGGAGTTGTTGCCACAGGATTATGAAATACCATAATACTAAGACCATAGTAGGAAATCATATCAAGTACATGCACACTTGAACCAACATGATTTTTCAGGTTTTACATTTTACTTAACACATTTTAAATTTACTCCAAGTAAATGACAACACAAGTATCACAAGCATACCTTATTCATGTTTGCTTAGATTTTTATCTAGACAAAAAATGCTATGCTATTTTGCCCCAACAGTTCCTTCCAAGTAAGAAGGAAGTGGAACGGTAATGCAAGATGAGATGACAATATCCAGCAGCAAATTGGTACATTTATGGAAAAAAAATAATAAAAAAAATATTCAACTTTTAGAAGTGACAACCCCAGTAAGGAAATACTTCAACTAAATTTTAACACGGACAAACCTCTTTTAATAGCAATTAGATAGATAAATAACTGAAAGAATTTGCAGGAACAGATCCCTGCCATTGTCCCCAAGGTACATCCCACCAGTTTGCTTTAACCTGAACCTGCCTCCAGTCCGGTGACCAATACAGAGCCCTGAGCCATCACAAAGGAATTC
Source organism: Burhinus bistriatus (assembly GCA_013397275.1). Lineage (NCBI taxonomy): Eukaryota > Metazoa > Chordata > Aves > Charadriiformes > Burhinidae > Burhinus > Burhinus bistriatus. Next base: position 14,882 of record VYXH01012312.1, on the reverse strand, counting down.
AGGAACAATCCCATGTTCAGCAGAACGGTTTGACAGCTCCCATCCACTGGGGAGTCCCCAAAGCCAGCCCCATCCATGCTGGTTGTTACGCAGTATCACTACCGGAATTATCAGCCAGAAACATCCAAAGGGACAAGCACTTAAAAATGAAGAGAAAGTTGCTTGTGGTTGGAGTTCCAAATGTTTGTTCAGAGCTGCATTTACTGTCTACCTCAGTTTCTTACTGGATGCGGGGCTCTGCAGGGAAGAGGAGCTGACAGGAACTGAGTGTTACCTGTCCTGACCCTCCTCTTATTCCATGGATAAGGCACTCGAGGGAGATACTGGCATAAGAAGTCTCCGATCTCAAGAGCATATACGCTAAAGGACTGAATGCATATAGGACAGCGTATCTTGAAGAAATTGTGCAAAGGAAACAACTGAAATTTTGAAGGACCAGCTGATTCTAAAGCCTGACACACACACACACACACACAAATCCATGCAAAGCCTATTTTGACCGTTTTGTTGTTGGTTTTTTTTTTTTTTTCTTTTAAATCCAGTCAAGCAATCAACCTTTATCATTATTCAAAATTATCTGGATGATACAATAGTAAGATGTAGCTGATACAGCTGAAGCGTTCTGGTTTGGATTAGTCCTGTAGAAAAATGAGGAACAGATAATGTTCTTCATGATTTGGGTTTATGAATCTGTGTTATTTCATGATTTACTGCATTGGAAAGAAAATCCAATAAGCAAAATACTGGAACTTAAGCCACATCAGCAGTTACAGGCACAAGAGGGCAAGAAAAAGCAGATATAATGAGATTACAAAAGTGAAGGCATTGCTTAGTGCTTTGCTGAGAATCATGTGTTCCAGTTATCACAAAGAACCCTTTCTTAAAGTTAAGCATGAATTTTAAAGCACTTCCTTTTTCATGAAGTAATACACTTCTCCATCAAGAAGTTCTTTTAAAATGGAGGCAGCAAAACCGCACAGTAGCCCTGGCTCTATTTCTAGAGTTGTTGAGAATCACAGGACTGAGTTTCAGGAGCAAAAAATAAATAAAAATACAAATAACCTGTACCAATTTTCAACATGTCCTCTGAGGAATCAGAGTGAAAATTAAAAGAACTATATTCAAATAGAGTATAAAGGCGTGTAGTTTTGAAGATAGGTACACTTCAGAAAGTGAAACATTGAGAAGCATTTTCACAGTTGAAAAGACACAAAATGTGTAGGAAAACACCCTATTTTCAATGCTGTCTTTGCAAATAGTGCTCAAAGTAGGATTTTTGAAGACTGGCAAAGCAATTCAGAGTATGATGCGAATGTGTCACATCCTAGAAGCAACTAAGTAATGTCATCACCAGGGAGCGACAGGTCAAATCACTAAAAGCACTGCAGAGACACTGGACATCAACGTATTTACATCCCCCTAAATATAAAAAAAAAGTTCCAGCACCTAGAAAAACCAAACACACAAAGCACATAGACTAACTAAATTACAGCAGTACAATCCCGCATAGAACAGGAAGTTCCTCCCAAGCAACTTAAATGTTTTCATATACTGGTAAATGAATCTTGATCTCCATACATCACCAATCCTTCCAGTTGGTTGCAAGCACCCACTAATTTACCGAAAGTCTATTCTGATTGATGATACTCACATGAAAGACTTGACTAATGTTCCTGAAGTTGAATTCAAAACACTTCTTTTAGCAAAATCAGCAAGAACTCACTTACTGCCTTCTAGGACTCTCTTGAAGTGAAACGACAGCATGTACTCTTCAATGACTTTCTATTTTTTAGAAGTTCACTTGAAAGGAACATTATCTGATTCAGACACAAAGCGTCACTAAATCTACTTTGTAAGAAAAATCAGAGAAATCCTATCCAACAAATCTTTATCAGTATCACTGAACAGAGTAATTGAGAATGAACATATCCATTTATGGGGAAAATGGGGATAATTCATTTCAGCCAATCTACAATGATATTCTGACATATTGTGATACATTTTGAGGAGTCTAAAGGTTTTTCAAAAGGCCTCTTTGGAGTGAACAAAAACATGCTTTTGTTTTTTTAAGAATGGCAAATCCTCTTTGGTATAATATATGAACACATCAGTTGGTTAAGACAGAAAAAGGAACCTCCACATTATATGAAAAGTACCTCCAATAAAGCATAAGTTCGGTTTGGTTTTTTTTGTTTGGGGTTTGTTTTTTGTTTTTTTTGGGTGTGTGGGTTTTTTTGTTGTTGTTTGTTTGTTTGTTTTAAGTACTCTGCTTTTTTCTCTCCATTAAAGTTCTGGCCAACACTGCATTACCTTGTCAGGCAGCAACTTAACTCAGTTGAATTTCAGCTAAATTCAGCTTCAGATACTGGAATCGAATACCAGCCTGGTAAGAGCACTGTCCTCCTCTCTCTATCTCCAGACACCGCCTGTCCTTTATTGCAGCAGTATCCTCATACATCTGCTCCTTTCTTCTGCCATGGAAAAAGCAGGAGTGGAGCAAAAGTAAGAATTCTCCACAAGAAGCTGTCCCACCTTTATACAGCATACTTCATGGGCTTCCTATTCAAGCACCTCTTATCTGTCAACAGGATTGTTACTTTTTGTGGAGCAGGGCAGGTACTCTTTCCTCTCTGCAGTTTTCACAATTCATATAACTTTATTCTATTTTGTTTGAGAGTGCCCCCCAGAGATCCCTGTTTCATTGAAAAAGGGAATTCCTCCTGTTTGCTAGAGCTGTGACCCAACCACAATACAAGATGCTGTTTTCAATTAGCAAGTCTACTAAGACAAGGAAATCTTGGCTCAAACCCAAACCATATGGAAGACCCCTCTCTGGATTTTAGCGGTGCTGCCTTCTCACATCAAATACCACCTCAGTGGAGTATACCCTGCAGTGTCCTTGTACTGCGGACATTTTCCCTTTTCTCCGGGCTCAATTATTTCACAGAAAGCCATTTAGTCTGAATAAGGATCTGGAAGCTTCCTGTACACCACAGCACTTCTAAATTCACTGCACGGTTACATTCACCACACGGTGACGTTCACCACACCGCCTCTCAGAACCTGTTTCCTCTGAGAGCATATTAAAGTTACTAATAAGTCAATCCCAGACACTATGCTCTGTACTACACTAAGTAAGCAGCACCCATCCTCTCTCACAACTTGCTATTTTCAATTTGCCTCCAAAAAACATCCTTATGATCACACAGTTTTTGTTCCCTTATTACCTTCCACAGCCTTAAGAGGAACAGTAGTCGTCTCTGGTGATGACGCGGCTTGGGGTTTTCCCAACAATAGCTCCAGCACCCCAATGTCAAAGCAGACTGAAAATCTTGGACCCACATACTGAGTGGCCTTCCCATATTGGTGAACTCTATTCATAAATCAGTTTACTGACTACCTCTATCATCTTATTTTGGCTGCAATCAACTCTTATCCTGCCAGCCAGTCATTTTATCAGTAACAAAGTCATGTTGTGGTATTTCTGTTCCTTGGAATCATTACCGACAATATTCCTTATTACCTCAGTGTTTCTGCATAATCCTCTTCCTTTCTGCACAAGTTCCCGAGATGCTTGGTGACAGAACAATACACATCCCATCTACTTCCACTGAAAACCTCTGGCTGCGGCTAAAAAAGAAAAGCTATTATCAATATTGCCATATATTCAAAACAATTTTCTCTACATCCCCCTCCTTCACATACCACCATTCTTTTAGTTCTGTACACCATCCTCTCCACAAATCCTTTTGTCATCATACAACAGAACACTTCACCCATACAGCCTTTTCTCTTCGACATACGAAAAGTTTGAAGTATCAGTTGCTAGCATCATCTCTTACATGTTTAAGACTAATGGATTCATCTATTTACAATATAAAAACTGGAAGGTGGAACACGGAAAGGCATAATAAAGAACTCAAAAGGTAATCTAGTCCAGTCCATTTCATGAGACATATCAGGAATTTTATTAAAGACTGACTTTCCTTGTTCAAGAAAGCATTACAGCATAGCCATAAAACTGACATAATTCAGCTACAGTTTAAATAGAGTTTCTACCATAATAGTCACAAGCCATGACAAGTCTTGGATCCAACAAAAACAGTTCCAATCTGGATTCAAAATGCATTACTTGGTGTATGCAAAACTCAAGTTGGTTCACCGACACTGTGGTTCCATGCACGTTTCTTCAGCAGCAGCACTCACTCAGCTAGTACCACCATCTTCCCAAAGCTCCACCATCACGTCAGCAACCAAATCAGGGTATTCTCTTCTGCAGAATTTTTCTCTCCAGTGTAACTAGCTCCCTGCACCAGTTTACCGAATGACCCAAGGAACCCAAGGAATGTCACCAGTGGAGGGAAGAAGAGAAAGAAAAGGCTGCTTGCTCCCCTAGTTGAACGCAACATGCAGTTTGACTAATACTCAGTTGCCACATTTCAAAAAAAAAAAAAAAACATTCCCAGTCCCATGCACTGATTCCTACAGCAGAGCTGCCCCCTTTCATTCTAGCAGACATTTGGGAAGCCACATCGTCCTATCAGGGACCTGACCGGACCATGTTCGTTTTCAGCTGATCCTCTCGTGTGGCTGCAACAGCCTCTGCCCTTAAGTACAGCATTGCCTCTATCTTCATTCACTCAACTACAACTTTCAATGTAAACATCTTAATGTAAGCAGGTAAGCTCTAAGACCACTCTTGCAATATGCCATTTCTCCTACGTAGCTCTTAAAAGTTAACAGTAGGAAAAAGATTATCTTCAAATTGTCTGCAAAGCAAGGGCAGTCCTAGCAGAAACGGGCTATTTCCACAGCAGTAACTACTACTAGGATCCACCACGGCATTGCTCACGGTATCTAGTTAGCTGAACTGCTGTTTCTTCTTTCGCCTGTACTACTTCTGCTCTGTACCTGTGCAGTTTGTTCCTCCCTTCAACCAGGCCTTGGGTAACAACCCTTCAGATAGCAGTCGTTACTACTAAAGAGGTCTATGGGGGTTGTTGCTTTTTTGAAGGCTTGGAGGATTTTAAATTTGCAGTGACAGAATACATGCATCTAGGTATTAGTCATATAGGAAAAAAAAAATACAAAGCCAAGCCTATGCGTATTTTAATATATTCCCCTTAATCCAGCAAATTCCTCCACTGATGGGGAGAAGCTAACCGTGTACGCAGGACCCCCTGCCCGTCAGCTCTTCACAGGTACATCAGGGTGATCTGACACCACCACAGAAGTCAAACTAACAGGGAGCTGTACCTTACCCTCACTCTGCTGCTCCAGCCAGGGGGTCTTCCTGCTTCCCCTCCCACTGCATACAGAGATTATATGGCCACCGAACAAGTCACTTCAGACGGCTGATCCATCACCCCACTGCCAGAGGGGGTGGCAGGTAACCGACGGGAAAAAGAGAATTCTCGCAGGTTGCTCTGACAATCAGCTACAACTGAACAGGAACCCATAGCTGTCGATACGAAGAAAGCGGACTATTGCTATTAAACTGCCTCACAGCTCCAAAAAACTATACCCTTGCAGTCATCCTTTGTGTTCTCTCTGACCTCGGGCCCAGTCTCAACAAGCCACTCTCGCCTGCCCCAGGCACACAGGCAGACTCCTTCTTCACAGCCGCCGTTTCTGAGGTTCACCTTTCAGTGTGGACACTCTACCTTTTCCCCGTCTCTAACATCCACAGTCACTCCCAGGTCTACTCCGCTCACTGAAGCAGGCAGCAATACAGAAAAAAGAAAAAAGAAAAAAAAAATCAAACTGGAAAATTCATCATGCACGGTATTTATATAACAATTGACTCATTCGAGAGCTTGTAAACTGGTTATGGACTGCAGCCACCCTGAGCAAGTCTGAAATTCCTGGTCAAACCCACAGGCTGTTTGCCTTTTTTTTAGATGCTTTTAACATACAAAAAAACAACTAACATGGTGATCTTACACTTGTTTGTATAAATCAGTTATCTCTGTTTATATTAAGATTTTAACAGTTATTTAAAAGTTTGCACATTTAAAAGATTTCTCCTTTGTTTGGGCTTTTTTATATGGTCAATTTAAATTCATTAACTTCAGTGGAAAATTTTAAGAGCCACACTGACTGCAACATGTAACATTTATATCATAACATCTGATGCCAAAAAATCTTTCTATGCCATACACTTCAAAGATTTCAGCCGTTTTGAAGATGGATATTTTAGTACACACGTGAGAGCATGTACAGTAGCTAAATACACTAGTATTGCAATGCTTCCCCTTGCAAGCAAACTTCAGATACTTCCACAATCAGAACTCTCAAAACTGAGAGCAGTAAGTTTAGCTTCAGCATTTATCTTCAGTTAACACCTACATTTAGATTCCATGCAAGCGTAGCGAGAACAAAATGCTCAAACTTTTGACATGCGTCCTCCCCAAAAACCACAGAAATCCATTTCAAATGAAACAGAAAATATACTTTCTCATTGATAAAAGCAATCAATTAAAGAAGGAATAGCTTAGTCAGAAAACCAGTCTAGTAGTTAGTCTACAATTAAGTTGGAGCTTTGTTTACATTTTCCCCTTGGCAAGCAAAGGAAGTTATGTCTTCCAGATTTCCTGCAACAAGCTCTCCCCACATTTCTAAAGCATTCATTTCTGTCCTGTAACATGAACATGCAAATGTTACAGAACAGTCAAAGGAGCGTTGCATACGTTGACATAACATGTTGTTCATAAAAATGATGCACCAATCATTTATGTATTTAATTAATTCAGCAATATCTACACATACCTCATGTACGCAGACGTTAAGACTGCACAGTTACGAGAGCCCGTGGGGTGGTTTTTTGTTTAAATATTTGCTAAAGCAAATCTGCCCTTTGAGCAGACTGATGACATGCCTTAACTCTTCCCTCTCCCACCACAAGATTTGGAGCTTTTCAGCTGCCCCAGAACATCTGAAAAAACAGATTTTTTTTTCAAAGATGTCAAAGAGTTTCAGAAGCAAAGTCTGTTGGACTATATTAATTAGAGGAGATACTCCATTAAAGCAACCCATTGCTCTTAATCTCATTTTAGACCAAATTTTGTTCATGTTTCTCTTATCCATAACTGTACTTGATACTACTACTCTTTCACACTCAAAACAAGTGTGAAAGGCAGAAAGGGAAGCCTTTGCCAGTGTGTGCTATACTTCTCAAATAATGGAAAAATCAGAGGAGGTTTGGTAATTTCACCAATATATGGAAAAAAGTCAACATTGCCACCAAAAAAAAAAAAAACAACCAAGCAATCTCACCTCCCTTTCTACCCAGATGATCATTCCCACTCAACTCTCTGTTCTTTACTCACACATTCATATTCAATGAACAAGAACAGTTTTTAGCTGGATCAGTTTTCAGATTAACAAAAATAGAAGCTTCATTTTAACTTAAAGGAAACGAGTTCACCTTTTATATGCGTAAAAAAAAAAAAAAAAGAGGCAGCAAGTTTCATCGTCTTCCAAAATTAAAGAGACTGAAACTTGGATTCACAAGATGTTTAAATAAGCATTCTCCTTACTGTTGAAGATCGCTAGCGCTTAATACAATTCAACCTCGATGCAGGTAACACCCATTCACAAAATGTGACATTTTAAAATTTAATTCTCCAGAAAAATAGAATGAAGGGAGACGGGAAGAAGATCCCTAAGATGGTGGTGGGGATATATGTAGATCTGCATAAGTTAGTTAATCCAAATTGGCGAATTTTGAGCCAATAATCAACTGAGGAACTACGCAGTAATGAAATTACTTTCAACATTCTCAGCAGAGAAACCGAAGTGTCTTGAGAAACTTACAGTAAGATAAAACAAATTTTATTTTCCTTAAAATGAAAAAGCCCCGAGTAGTGCGGGCAGATATTTTGGAAAGTTTGCTTTAGGAGTGTACTTCTGAGTAATGTCATTTCAGAAGCCTTGTAATTTAAGCCTGAAAACCAACTTTAAATAGTAAATGTCCAGGTTATAGCATCAAAGTTCTCAGTTAAATGCAGTTAAAAGACAAGCAACTTGGATTCAATGCAGAAATACATACAAGAGTCACTTTACCAGGGGTTACCAAGTCTTCAGGTTTGTGTCTAGAACCACCAGCACTATTAGAGAGGGCATAATCTCATACTGTATGACAACCTTACTATGCAAGACGGATATTTTGGCATTTCAAGTCCAAAGGCACATTTCCAGGAGTCTTTAATAAAGGACTAAACCCTACAGAGATTTTAATGACCAAGTAAGAAGCAGGAGGTACTTTCTGGTCCAAATAATTTATCTTTCTATAAAAAGAGACAGAAAATTATTCTCAAAGATTTATCTTTGGCTATACAAAAAAAAAGTCAGCCAAGTTGGGATTTGAAAATCTGAAGCAGGAAACACACATTCTTAACCGAAATTTAGATAAGCTAAATCCCCAAATCACTCATGAAAATAAACTGCAAAGGAGATGGAGATACTTGGTACATCGGGAGGGTGGGGAGACTCACAATGACACTGACCAGCAACTTTTCATGCTGTTATATACATTCCTTTGTAGAAGTTATGGTGCTTACATTCAGCTCTCCAGTAACAACCGTTGCCTCTCAGGAGCTGAAAAGTACTGACACAGCTTAGATTCTTCCTCCTTCAGTATCAAGGACATCACTACAATGAATGACGCAAAACTTCCTGTCTTGAGTGTGCATTCTGTCAACTCAGCATTCTTCTACCATGCCAGTGCCTGAAGTACACTAAACAACCCATTTCAAAAACTTCCTAGAAGTACCTCATTACAGACTGACAAAGGTATCTTCAACTTAAAATGCCAGTACAAGCAATTCGATTGTATTTCAGTGAGCTGTAGTCATTGCTAGAACGACTTCAAAGAAATCCATGAACATACTAACGTTACCTTCTCTGCCTGCATTTTAAAGATTTTATATGAACTTAATTTCAAATGTCTCAAGAAGTGAAATGAAGATGCCCATTACAGGATGGGCCAAGATGTCAGATATCTACCTTTAATATATTCCCATACTTGATTAGTCTGCGACTTACTTATTTTTTTAAGTGGATAATACAAAATTCCACTGTGTACGTGCCTACACTCCTCCCTTCCCCAAGAAGAAATCTTCTGATCATTCAGTTAAATATGACAAGCAGCTTCAGAGGTAGTTAACCTTCCATGTATTTTAAGAAACAGACAACTGGGTAGGTGAGAGAAAACCTCTAAATGCTTCCACTTCTACAAAGTACCTCAGCACAACCTCATATTAAACACTACAGGATTTACATGGACAAGCACTGTAATTATCAGAGCAGCAGAAAGGCTTCAGATAGGACTTGCACCTTCCTAGATGAAGTCAAAGATCACCAAATCCACAGCAAACCCAGTTCTTCAGTTCCAGCAGTCAAGGAACTACTTCCCCCCATCACTGCCTTTACATTGAGTCATCAGGAGAACAAAGCTAAAGCAGGAGAACAAAAAAAGTCAAAAGAATAGGGCAGCACAAGGCCAGAAAATATTGTCTCATTGCATTCTGAATGGACTTGCTATTTTAGAAGGCTTTTTAGTCAGCTCTCAAGCAACATTTCCAATATTGGGCTGAGGAGAAAGACTACGAAAAGGAACTTTTGTCACTCATACTGGTTATTTTCTAAAGCAATTAGAATAACCTGCCTATCACAGAAGTGTTTTTACATACTTCATTGCAGTACAGAGACCCAGGATAGTAGATGATAAGCAAAGCAGCATTCTAATTTCTCACTAATGCAATGTGCTCTACTTGGTCACTCAAAAAAATACTTTAATTTGCATATAAATAGGTATAATTTTACAAAGGTTTGATGCCTTCACAAGACTTTGGTATTCTTACTTTCTGTATTCCAAACCTTGATTCAAATCTCAGTGCTGGACTATAAGAAAGAACAATCTTCTCTGACCCAAACTAAAGTCCAAAACATACACAAATACATTTTGAAGCTCTGCTGATCACACAGAGCTTCTGCAAGTACCGGGTCACAAAACAACATGCCCAACTAAAAGACCAAATAGCAGTCATTTATTACATTGCTGTTTCAACCAACTCCTTTGAGTTTAGCCATTGTTACCATGAGTAGAAATGTGAAATGGCTTGACAATTATCCTGAAGCAGAGTTTTAACAGATCTTGGACAAAGTTTCCGAATTAGAGAGGAATCTTGGATACGATTAACTACCTTGATCTATTTCTAAAGCACTTCCCACTGAAAACTTGAAGGGATGACGAATGCCAGGAAGAAGAGATTAATCTTAAAAGCTGCAAGTGAGCATACTGAAATAATTCTATATCAAAGAGGACAGAGTAGAAATAAAAGGGCTCTTTAAGATGGGGAATGGCACTAACAGCAGCACTAGAAAGAGATTCTTTAAGAAAGATTTAAAAAAATTAAATCTTATCCTTTACAATTGACTATAGTGGACTGGACACAGAATACGTTAAGTAAGATAAGCAAAGAGGGACAGGAAAAAAAAAATCCAGTCTTTCTAATACAGGAAGAACTGAACATACAATGAAGTCTGAGTGTCATATAGAACATACAGTATGGCCACTGAATTCAGACAAGATTTGAGGACAAAGATCAAATAGGATTTACAAAATGATCAGACATTTATACAGATAACAGCTAATGTTAGAATGTGAAGTTGGAAAAATAAAGCAAGACCTCCAGAAGATACTTCTGAAACTTAGAAACTGATTTAGGAAGATGCTACCCCCACACCTTACTGAAAGTTTCTTCTTCTTAATCAGTTTTGACTGCTGCTAGGTGATAAAACATGCAAAAAAACTTAACAGTAATTCCTATTTTTCACTTAGAGAAATAGTTTAAACCCACTGATGACCGAAAATCCCCAACAGGCTGAACATGTGTCTGCAAGCCCACCAGTTGTTAAAGGACACATCCAGTAGCGTTTGGTGTAACCTTGCACAACACATACCCAATGGTGCAATCAAATCAGATTTAAATTTAAATAAGTATATAGTTATGTGTGTACTTCAATCCAACCCACTTTAGGCAACATGGTCCCACCCCCAGATCCCCTTGACCTACCTGACATTGCCTCTACACTGTGCCAGCAAACAAACTTTCCACAGCAGTGTGATGACCCAGATCAGGGACCCGATCTGAAGTTATTTCGTGTTTTACTGGTTTATTTTTCAGACAGATTAGTTTCCTGCAGTGCTTCAGAATGAAGCCATCGAAACACCTCTACCAACACAGCGGAGGGGACTGTGCAAGAAGCAGGAAAAAGCAGCTGTGGACTGCAAGTGTTCCAGTCAATTTCGCCACTAAGCATCTATCAAGAACCTCAAGGCCATCGTTGCACAGCAAGCAAGCTATCTGCCATAGTCCCAAGGACAGAGAAATGAAGGACTTCAGATCCCCTTTAGTCTGAAGTGAACCTCTGCCAGGATCCAATCGCTTTGCTTGAACACTAGAAACTAAAACACCACAGACAGACTAAGATGATGAAAGCAAAGTGTCCAAACTTTACAGAACTTCAGGTAGCAAGGTGTGAAATAAGTGTTACATACACCACCATTGATATTCAACTCCTTCCTATCCATTTTTCCTCTTGCCCATTTCTACTCTGCCCAACACACAATTTTCACTGTTTCTACATAAAACACACGAGGATTTCAGGTCTCCTAGCATCTATCCATTATACAGAAGCCATCATTACAATTGGCATCCTTCTTGGGAGACATGCAGGACACACTGGATTAGGCACAAAATGCAAGACTAGCATCAAACTTTGCATCTGCAGTCCCTTCTTCTTAGAGTTCAGGTATACTGGTAAGCCAACATATGAAAGAGCATTCTAAAAATCGACAATAGCTTCTGTCCAGAGACTTAAAGATACGCTGACAAGTGTTATTCTTGAAAAAAACCTGGGTAACGAAACAGATCAATAACTACATGACTCACTGGAAGCTCATCTAACACATCTGAACGAGGATTCCCAATCTCCACTGCATGCACAATAAAGTTTGTGCATCGGTTTTCCAGACTTGTGTGAAACACAGTACAAGCCACTGATCTGGTAACGGACATCAAAACTCATGTAAATATGTTCAGGAAAAAAAAAAAAATGACAAAAAGAAAACTTAGCGTCAAGACTGAAACTAGCAGTTTTATACCAGGATTTGCCATAAAAGCGGTCAGATTCTCATTAGTATTATTAAGAACATGGTTATTTCTTCTTAAGAAGAATCTCGCATTTTTATCTATAGATCTTTTGTTTGATTAATGCAAACTACATGCAGTCCACTCGAGCTGTTCGCAGGATGTTTCGATTCATCTTTTTGCCTCTGAAAGGCAGTCAGCCACAACTACCTTGGTCATCACCATGCAGCCAAGACATCAGAATGCACTCGCCTTTTCTTGCACGTGGTCTGGTATACCAAGGCACCAGGGTGGCAGGAGGGGCAGGGCTAGTATCACACCTCCTCCTATGGCCACAAGCAGGACCACAAGATACCTCAACACCAATGCAGCCTGCAAAGCAGGGCAGAGGAAGACTTTGTCCAAGCCTAGAATTCATCTCCTACAAGCCTCTAGGTTAACTGTCATCAGTGACAGCTGTAAACCTGACATCATGTATGCAGCAACTTGAAAGGCCGCTTTCAAAATGAAGACTCAGTATTTTGTTAGTCTATTCATCAAGCACTGACAGCCTCACTGAATTAAATTCAAACAGTTGGCTTCAAAGACAGCATATTCTATACTATAATTTAAAGAACGAACTACATACTTTCACAACACAAAGTTCTGAGTTTCTGAGATAAGCTTGAAAACCAAGAGGGGAGGAAAAAAAAATTTTTTTAAAAATCACTATGACAAGTCCACGCAAGTCTTCCAGGAGAGCTTATAAGAATAATTCTATTCTTTCATGTATGACTGTCTACAAATCAGTCAATGCCAGCTATAAGTGTTACACCACTAGTGTATCTATGACTCAGCAAGGGAACCTGGACGTATGAAGAAAATTCACTTACATTATTGAGAGGCAAGGCTTTAAAAAAAGGCAGCAATTACAACAATGTCAGAGAAAGTGATCCATGATGACTCGTGTCTGTGCTCCTTGTATGTTTAAACATGCAAAATTAGATTAGAATGTCAAACCCATTTATACATTGGCTAAAGTTTGAAAGTGAGTAAAACAACGCTTAGTGCAGCTGAGCCGAAATACAAAGGATTCAATAGCTTTTTTTCATCTCCAACAAACAAACACTGGCTGTACATTCTACACAAAATACTGAATCCAATTTCCAAGATTACCTGTATGTAGTCCAACTATGCAAGTCTAACTTTAAATCTGAATAAAAGACAGAGAACAACTGGCAGCTCCATGTTGTAACTTAAGATACAAGCTTTATTCACCAAGACAGTCATCAGAGGTTCACATATAAACATGAACAGACAGCAATGTTTATGCAACATTATTTGATGTAGCAAAGTAGCAAGTTCTTAAATGGCTCAATTATGATTTGGTCCATCAACTAAGACTAGTTAGAACTAAATTATTCCAAGAAGAGACAAAACAGCACAAGCCATACCTTTCCAATACATTATCGTCATCCAGATATTCTACAGTGTAAGCACGCAGACCTTGCCTTTTAAACACCACAGTCCACAGAGTCTGCACGTTGCTAAATAAAAGACACTTGTTCCACATCCTCAAAAATAATCTCTCTGTAGAATTAATTTTGTTATATTGACAGCAGACTTAGTTGACAAGGGGAGAAAGGAGGAAGAGAGATTTTCATTGATTCCTTAAGCAAAAGGTTCAAACAGAAAGGGATATAAACCCACTGGATCTAAAAAGGAATTCCTCTCCTTGCACCTCCCCATGTAAAAAAGCATACTAATACAGAACTAGGATGAAAGTGGTCCACGATTTACATTTGAAACAATATAGGAGAATCATAGAAGTCTAATCCTCTTCCCTAACATCTTTCAGACAAAGAGGATAAAGCTTTAACTCATCAAGCTTCTCAGTGCCTCAAAAAAAAAGTTACAAGCACTAAAAATTTTGTACCCGAGTTTCCATTTTTAGTTTCTTCGTCTCTAAATGCCAACAGAGCATGCAATATATGGTAACCTGAGGTGACCACATCTCAGTGGTGTATCTGCCAAACACTGTAGATTTGCGTATTATGTTACGCTGCTTTGGAGCAAAGCCTCAAGGGATACTACATTCCCTAAGCAAAGTTCTCACACAAATAAAGTATCACTGTATCAATGCATATTTTATTATCTTACTATCATTATTCTACGTTAGCTCTTGACATGTGTGTTATCTTTCACCCAACGGCCTCAAATGGGATGGCAGGGGAGAGGCAATTAGAAGCACGACCCAACAGCAAAGCACTATCCCACCGGCAGCAGGAATATTCCAGAGACATAAGCACACACGCCGTCTACAAAGCTCTCCAAGTTTCTCCAGGAACACCACGGTTAACATCTACATGGAGAGAAGCAAGGTGATAACCCCCGTCCCAGGGCGGCAGCGACCTCGGAACCCCAGGCACTGCCGGGGGACGGGGCTGAAGGGCCGGGGGCACAAGCGGGAGCCCCGCAGCGAGCCAGCGCGGTGGCCCTCGCACCGGCCGGACACGGGGGGACCACAAACCCGGCGCCGGCTCCTGCGTGAGGTGACTCCAACACCCCCCCG
>VYXH01012311.1:42791-87295 GCA_013397275.1 Burhinus bistriatus | reverse complement strand
TGCCCCAACTCATGTGCAGGACCCTGCAGTTCGCCTTGTTGAACTTCATGAGGTTGCCATGCACCCACCTCTCAAGCCTGTCCAGGTCTCTCTGGACAGTATCCCTTCCGACTCGCGTGTCAAGTGCTCCACACTGCTTGGTGTCGTCTGCAAACTTGCTGAGGGTGCACTCAGTTCCTACATCCTACAAGTAGATTTATTGTGGGATAGTTTATGTGTCATATGGGATTATATAAAACTTATTATGAGACATTTAAAAGAAGAATGAAAGGCACAAAAAGGTGATTTTGAAATGTGGGAAAACAGAGAGAAGCAGGGATAAAAGAGCTGCTCAAATGTAAGCAACCTGTCACTATTCTTGTATGTCCAAGCCTGCACCTGACTGCTGTCCTATCACCTCAGTAAGCTTTATCCCTGACTGTTTGCTGTGTGAGTGCGCTCTTCAGTGTGTTTGTGTGTGGTGTATGCATGCAGTCACCAGCAAACTTCAAAACAGACCAGGTGGCAAGTAGGACAAAAGCCCCGGTTGGCAACAACTGGAGAAGGGGCTATGGGCCACAGGGGCCTGTTCATTGGGTGACCAGCAACTGTAGTGACTGGGATCTGGGGGACAGCCTTGGATGAACAAAGTGAGCAGTGCCAACTACTGGTCAAATCTCTGAATATACGTGTGCAAGAGAGACATTAGCAAAGCCCCATCGGGATCTGCAGAACTGGGGCCTATGCTGTCCATGTTTATCTAAGTGCTGTTGGTTTTTTTGTGGGTGGCAATAAGGTATTGCTCTTGCGGTTGTGTTGAGCTGTGTGGCGGTTGTGTTGTTGTGTGTGAATCTGCATGTTTGGAGCTCCTTGTTACTGGTCAGACCTGCAAATGTGAGCAGCAGCAGCCACTTCTGTCAGACTGGGACAGGGGGAATATGCAGGTCCAGAAGCACACTGGGTTAGCAAACTTTAACATTTAGAGCACAATGTGGCAAAGACCTTGTCCATTTCTTTTTATGCTGAAGAACTCACATTTTTTTTTAAGGTTCTGGTACTGGTAACTGTGCAAGTCAGGCATGGGACCACATGGCCCTCAGGTCTCACAATATATACCAATTTTTTGAAGACTTCCTATGTGAAAAAAACCTCTTCTTAACTACCAAAATTTATATGAACAAAGAAAATACATGGTATTGTGTAAAAAATATTCATACTAAACAAGAAATTGTGTTGACTCCATTTTGCTTTTTGTAATAAATAAAAAGAATGTAAGAACAGTTTGTGCTTAATATTTGTGTCATCCTTACCTATAAACTTCCCAGTTCCATTTCACTGTGACAAGCAGCCTGTAACAAAGAGATATTTACTATGGTAAGTACCATGCATAAGGATCATATTTCATGCAAGTTATTTTTCAAATTTAATGTTATGTAGGTAGCAATTTTCATGGTCGTAAAATTGAGTTAACTTAAGAGAGACCTATAAAAATTAGACTGTGTATATCAAATACAGTGGCGAAATGTCACACTGAAATCCATTGCAGTAGCCTGCGTAACTGTATATTCAGAGCATTGGTTCAATTCACTTTGGAATAAATACTGGAGTGTACAAAGAACTGCAACTTCTATTGAATTTAGTGATGATTTGACAAGAATAAAAAATGAAAAAAATTAATACAGATTTTAAGATTTGATTTTTTGGTAATGTATTACATGTTGCTACAATACCATGTTGCAGTTCAGCTAAGCACTTGGGAAAATCACCATTTATTTCTGTGTTTTTTAAGCACATACTTAAATGACGTACTGATGAACCATCAAACAGCAGAGCACTGTCAGGATTGTATAAACAATTTATTTTAAACTGGCAGAGGCAGGTTTTCGGAGAAAGATTTCCATATACACTTAACAACAGGTGCAAAAGTAGTAGCTGCAGCAGGGAAATGCAGTAACGTATTTGCACCATTCTTCACCCTGATACCGTCAGTACTACCTCCCATGAAACTACAAAACTTTTCAATATGCTTTAATTGCCTGATTTACCTTTTTAGTGAAGAACAAAGCTCTTTCTATAATGTATGAACAGCTATTAAAATAAAAAAGTATAAGCCAATAATGAAGAAGACAACAGCCTAATACTGATAGGTTAAAAACTGGGGCGTGGTGGTGGGTTTTTTTGTTTGTTTTGGTTTTTAGTTTTTGGGAGAAGGGAGTGTCCAAAAACATTTTAGTCCTTATTAGAAGTCTGTATACTGGACTGTACAAATTGATACAAGTGATGAATGGCCACTTTTGGCTTCAGTCCAGCCACCAAATAACCACAGACAGAAATATAATGGTTGGACTCGATGATCTTAAAGATCCCTTCAAACCTAGACGATTCTATGATTCTATACAGGAGTTATTTTCTCGAAGATCTTTTGTAAGCTTTGGCTTCTCTGCTAAGATTGCTTAAATAAAACTACTTGTGATGATCTAAAATGGACATTTTTGCTTTTGTGTTAATCTGGGAACAAAACAAAACATCCTAGAAGACAGTCTGCAACTCTAAAATAGCCAGTGCATATCGAGATATAGAAATATTGGTTGCTATAATACATAAACAGTCTTAGACCTATATATATTTATAGCCCACCCTGTCTGTCTGTCTCTTTCTTTCTTATTAAACATATAGCCACCTTACAACTGTAAAATAACTGCCACCAACTGCTATAAAATAACTCATCATAAACTAAGACACATTCAAACATCTAAATGACATGTGGCATGCTTTGTAGTCTATGATTCAACCCATCAATTATACCAGTCCTCAGTATCTTCTGCTTTTGAAAGACTAACTGCAAACTGTAAACATCACCCACTTTATCTTTTGTCATCCTCAAAGATAGCAATGCTTCTTCAGATGGAACACATTTAATCTAAAACGTTAGAAAACGGCATTTTTTGTATACTGATAGCTATTATATTTTTTATATGGCGTTATTATATGGTGTTTCCTCAAAATCTTCATAGCATTTCCAACCTGTATAGACATAGCACTTTCATCTGTGACAGATAGCTGTCTCATTTCTAGAGTAAATGTAATGACGTAGTAAAGGTGTAGGCATTCAAGAAAGGTGTTAAAAAACGAAAAGTTGGGAGATCTGTTAGCAGAATCTACAAGAATCACATGCAGTGTGTTTGCAGTTTGCAGCTCCCTGCATACGTTTAACAATTCTTTTTGTGTGGATTTTCTTGTAGCGGTAAGAAATTTCAAAGGAAATGGATAATCTTAGCTACCAAATAAGAAACACTGATATTAAAAGGATATTATACTTTTAGAAAAAATAATTTAGTGTTTTGTAGGAAAGTAAAAATATAGATTTTAGGCTCATGAGCCACATTTAATGTTTTTTTCAATTAGTAATTACTTTAAACCTTCAAAATGTAAGTATTATATGTGGGTATTCACGAGTTTGTAAATATTTTTGGTTAGAACTGATTACATTTCTCACTTTCTCCTCACCGTCCTACAGCAAGAACATTTCCTTTGTATCACTCCACTTAATATTTGCTCACATTTTAAATAACCAAAGATGCTTCTTTAGGACTTAGATGCATGGTAAGAAAGGCTGTTACATTCTTCAAATCATCAGGAAACAAGGTCATGGAATGTACAAATGTACTGAACATTCTGCGTATTGGCAATAGGCCTAAAAATCAGCAAGTGCATGGAATTGTAAATGTTAATATTCAAAAATAAATTATTACAATCAGTCATCATTTAGGATTTTTTGCGTGCAAGATCAACAACAGCCATTCTTTAGGATTAAATACGCATCCACAGCAATCATTGTTCTGACAGCTAAATGAGAGTATACATAAATTATTCTACCAATACCCAACATTTATATAAACAGGAATAATCCTTAGATTCACAAAAATTTGAAAACATCCTTGACCCCTTTTTCCCCTCTGCTCTTTTACTTTATACCTTCACACTCTCTGGGATATGCTGAGAAGACCTCCCCTATTCATTCAAATTTCAAAATGAGTGGAACTTTTATAAAACAAAACAAAACATAAACTTTATTTCAGGCCTCAAAGTAGTCTCTAAATTAAAAGCTGTAATACTGGTCTAGACTATAAGTAATCATCTTATTACAAAATAATGATGACTGCTGAAGAAATAAAAACAAAACAGTTGCTTTCTTTTATCCCATTTCGCTTTCAGAGGCAGTCTAGAATTTCCCATTCCAAAACACTTCAAATTAAATCACCTTTTAAGTAAAAACCTTTTTGGTGTCCTTACTATGCTTTCTTATTCCCTCCTCCCAATCCAGCTCTTTTTCTCCCACCTTGCAGCTGGCTTCCAAATGTCACTAATTCAGCTTTATCGTCATTTCCCATTTCCCACTTTCCCAGTTTCAGTGCTAACAGTTTAACTTTCCTTTCAACTCAGAAATAGCGTAAGTCCTCATAAGTATTTCAGAATGCAGGTAATCTGGTTTCATAAAGAAACTTTTAATTTACTTTAATAGCCTACGCAGAAAGTATTCTTGTAAAACAGGATATTGAGTGGTGTCTGGAGATAAACACAGTAGGAAAATCTTAAAGGACATCCAGGCCAATAATTTCACACAGCACTGCGCCGTACCATTTGAACTTAGCAGGTCAGGCAAAGAGTGAATCTAAGTTAAAAATGCTAGAAGAAATGTAATTGAATCCAAGTTAAATATGCCAAACATGATTTCACTGCATAGAGGTATCCAGACAGCTTTGATATCCACCAGAAATAAAATTGAATACCCTTGAAGTCTACAAAGAAGACAGTGATAATAGGCTAGCAGAATTTCCGAAGTAGCAAGGACACTGCAGTCAGGTGCAGAAGACATCTTTGCCATCAACCTACCAGCCACCTATTGGTTACTTTAAAAATAGTAAATTCATACTACAACAGGTTCACAATGGGTGAAAGGACAGATTTTTCTTTCATAAAGGACAGCAGGGACATATAATGTAGTTATTTGCTTAACTGTTGTATCTAACAGTCTTGCCAAGATATTTTGGGTGGAATAATAGAAAACATAAAACTATGATGTGGCAACCACAACAATAAGAGGAACATTATAACATGCTTTTATTTTTATCTCAAATCAATTTATTCTTTGGAAACCAGAGCACTGACATAACATAGAACTGGAAATAACCTCTTGCATCATCACACAGTGTTCCCTATCGTTATCATTAGCTTTTCCAACTCCATCCGGAAAGACATTTAATTTTCTACCACTACTGGCATTTGGAAGGATGATCCTGATTGTTTTATAACCTACGAATTTCTTCTAACTTCTAGCCAAAATTTACTCATGGCCAGTACACACTTCCTTTTTTTCTCTAATCTTTTAAAAAAAACCCGATTTGTTATGCTCAGGGATAACCATTACCTTCTCTATGGCCACACTGCACACCTAATTATTAAACTTTGGTTTTCATCATATTGAAGTTCAGGGTTGTCCTTTGACTAATCAAAATGGACGGATCCTTTTCTTCCTCTGCCATTTTCATCTATTCTGCCCAATTTTATTGTGATTTTTGTATTAATTCCTGAGCAAGTGAGCTTGAACTTTGTTTTATTATTATATTACATCCAATTTCTGTTTCTTAAAGCTTGAAAGTAGTCCACATTTCCTGTATAACATTTTGATCATCCCCTGTGTTGAAATGTCTTTATATCACCACCAGATTTCACTGGCTTGTTACAACTTCTGTGAAGGTCATCTAGTAACATTGTTCAAAAATCAAGATTCAGATATTCAGAGTTTAAAAATGCATGTTGTCGAGGAGGTTTTTAGGCCTCATCACTCTTTGTCTAAATCGTACCAGAATTAAAAAAAACTACTATAAGTCAATATTTTTTGCTTTTTTAAGAAAAATAATTACTTCATAATAAAAAGTTAATAACATTTTTCAGAAACCTGAAACAACTCTCATGTTTGAAATCCAACCCTGATATTCAGTACAGCTCAACTACTGTGAGTGTAACTTGTCACAAGTACCAGATGTATTTGAAATAATTCCCCTGGTTAACCCTCTGAATCACATTTGACTAATTTACAGTCTGAGAGGAACAAGGTTGTTGATAATTCTAATTCCTAACTACCTGGGCCCTTTATCACTAAAATTTAAATTTGAAATTACCCTAAATGTACGTATGAGTGTAGTTATCAAGGGCTTCTCTAGGAATGGTATAATAGTGGAAAGACACTGGTATCTCACAATATTTCCAAAGATTTGAGTCTGAGTTTCCCTCTGGAGCCATGCTGAGAGCTGTTCACAGTTAAAACAGCCATTTTGTCTGGAGAGTCAAAACTACTAGTGTCAAGATTTAACCCCAGCCAGCAACTAGGACAACACAGCTGTTCACTCACTGTGGTTGTGCAACCCCCCACCCCCTTGGCTACTCGGTACTCAGTGCGATTCCCCATCCCTGGGCCGCATACCAATGTAGGAGATGTCAGGCATGAATTGCAAATAATAAAAGACCAGAGCACTAAGGCACTCCCTTAACGCGCCTGGCTCTTTCTTCCCCTATCACTTGGGAATATCACTCCCTGACAGCCCAGTACATCTGTACCTGGCTCATGNATGTCATATGTATACGTATTAGTTTGGGATATCTTATAGTAAGCTAGTGTGAATCTTGTCATCTTCGAATTTGTAATCAAGTTGCTGTTCATTTATTTAGTAAATCACTTTGTAAATCTTAAATCAGTTAATGATTAAGCGCTGCTAAAACTCAACCTCTTGATCTGCCTTAAATCACAAATAAAACTGAACTGCTGCTAAATCATAACTGCATCTGATACTTCCATCCCATGACACTCACTCTCACACACACACTGCACCCCATAGGATAGGGAGAGGAGGGAGGAAAAGGAGGAAAAAAATTGTGGGTTGAGATAAAGACAGCTTAATAACACAGTAATAGAAGAGAAAATAATGATAATAATAATGGTAAAAGAATATATGAAATAAAGTGATGCAATGCAATTGCTCTCACCACCTGATTCGATTGCCCAGCCCAATCCAAGTAGCAATCACGGGTTCCTGTCCCCCAGCCAACCCTCATTTATATACTGAGCATAACATCTATGATATAGAATATTCCTTTGGCCAGCTTGTCCTGTCTGTGCTCCCTCTCAGCTTCTATGGGAAGCTGAAAAAGTCCTTGACTTAATACAAACATTACTTAGCAACAACTAAAACCATACGTGTTATCAACATTATCCTCATACTAAATCCAAAACACAGCAGTTACTGGGAAGAAAATTAACTCTATCCCAGCTGAAACTGGGACAACTAGATATATTATTGATTATCTAATTTCATTCCGCACATTGGCAAGAGAATGTGGCATTCCTTAATCATACTAACCCGGTTACTATTTCTGACTTATATACTCTGCTGAATCAGGACTGTTGGCTCAGCAGGTCTATTAGGATATTTTTTATTCTTATGGTGTTCTACACAAAAAAATAATCAGTACTGGAATTCTCCAGTCAGCACAAGTAGCTTGAACAAATACCAAAACATGTTTAATACTGTGGAAATGTATTATACAGTATATATTACAAATTTACTCCAAAGCTTTACTTTTTTCTCTCAGCAAATAGAATCTATAAAGAAAGCCGCACTCAGAACCCTGAGGCAGATCAATTTTTATGACCATAAAATTGTTTTGCTATTTTATTTCCTCACTAGAAGTGAGGAAGAATTTCTGATTGATGGTGTTTTCTGATGTTCAATCAATTATATACAAAGATAAAGAGACAAGGTTGTTAGCTGAAGAACAGTAATATGTCAAAAATTTAGCAATAAAGCAGTAAAAGCAACAGAAAATCTGTAACATAAAGTTTATTGTGACCTTTTTCACCATATTGTGTTTAAACAAGAGATCAAAATCTGGGGGGCAAATGACTAGTTTATCTAGTGCAGTAAGCATGAATCTCAGTAAACTTCTGTGCGAATTTTGCATTAAGGAACAAAGTACTATTAAACAATGGGATCAGAGTTGTCTTGCCACATCCTGCACTCTGATCCATCCCTGGACATGGAGGTATCTAATATTTCTACATTATGAAAGGAAGGAATTTCCAGTATTCATGAAAGGGGTGGCAAGAATGTCCAAGTAAGCAACTGCTGAGAATTAATCAAGTACAGTTCCAAATGTAGCTATCATTCAGCATGGTGATTCAGTAACTACATTTATAATAGTAAACGGTTTCATTTACTAAGACTAGCTGGCATGAAACTGCCAGTATCTCTGTGAGTACCCTCTTTTTCTCCAGAATAGGGTGACTGCATGAAATCTGCTTAATGGAAATGGTTCCTGGGGTACTCTGATTTTCAAAGAACTGCCTAGAAGAAATTTGAAAGGATCCATTCTTATTATTAATATCATTATTAATATCAACAACCACATTGCAGTGCAATTTAACATTTCAAGGTACTGTTTAATTTAACAAATATAGATTTAGAATCCAAAAATATACTCTAGGTCAATCAAGGCTAGTGTCCAGTACTACAGAAAGTGACAGAGAAGGTGAAGAAACAAACAGAACCCATAGGGGGAATTTTCTGTAGATTTATTCCCAATTACTAAGAAAGGGTTGCTTGAAAAGCTGAAAGATAATTTGGGAGTGATCTTCAAAATCTGTTATAATTCTTGAAGAAAATTTCAAGAAAAATTTTCTCAATATTCATCAAATTTGTAAGAGACATTGCATGTGAAGTAAGTCAAAGGGAGAAAAAGTGTCATGAGGAACTGACATTTGCTCAAAGAAATTACATTTAGAGCACTCGTAACCTATGACAGCTGAAAGAGGTAGCAAGTGACCTACTTGCATAAATCTGGTAGTCTTCATTGATTCAAAAGCAAGGGGAAAGCATGCAAAGAGTGAATGGAAATCCAAACCAACCAAATTCCATGGAACCAACTGGAAGTTGATCTGAGAGACACGAAATGAGATCCAAATAGGAAGAGACATCCAAACTATCAAGAATCAACTCCACAGTAATAAAAGTAAAAATAAAAACAAGGTAGTAATTGATCACTACTCAACAAGAGGGAACACTTAATAACAAGCAAGTGACCTGGGTATAATTTTGGACACTTTTGCCCAATTGAAAAGAACAACTTCAATTAATACAAACAAAAAATGCTGAGTTCTTCAGATAGAAAATTAAAACGGCAGATAAGAACATATTTAGTTTTTTCATACTGGCTGGGTTTGATGAATGTCATGATAAGGTAATGAAAAGATGGTTGAAATAATCTCTGAAATTATAGTAGTTATTCTTGAGAATTTGTGGAGGATGGAAGACGGATCAAAAGACCAGAAAAAGGAAAAATGCAGTACTTAACTTCAGCAAAAAAAAGGAGAATAACTCAAGGATTAGAGATCCTACCTTCAAATAATCAAATAACCAATTTGTAAATATGGGGAAGATAACAAAGAGCTGGTGCATATTTGTCAGATCAAATGATGTTAAGCAAAGTACATTTCTTTCTACAACTGACTAATAGATCTTGTGGGTAGGAAAGAAGTTGTACGGATATGCACCTTGACTTTAGGATGGCTTTTGACACCGATTTATATGACAGTATTGTAAGCAAGCTAGGGAAAAAAGTTCTGGAATAAGTATAAGATCCTCCACAGGCAGTGTGCACTAATACAGGAGGGAGGAAACCATTATATATAATATATATAA
This sequence comes from Burhinus bistriatus, assembly GCA_013397275.1. Classification (NCBI taxonomy): domain Eukaryota; kingdom Metazoa; phylum Chordata; class Aves; order Charadriiformes; family Burhinidae; genus Burhinus; species Burhinus bistriatus. Next base: position 77,561 of record VYXH01012311.1, on the reverse strand, counting down.
AAGATGTAATGTTGTTTAGCCGAAGAAAAGGGAGGAAGGATAATACTGTTCAAGAACAAAATAAACTGTTACAGATGAAGAAACCGCCTTTTTTTCATGGTGGGTATGAGAAGGAGTAAACTGCAGCAAGAAAGATTCAGGGAGACTCTTGAGAAAAAGCATCAGTGCTTTGGAATAGAAAGTCAGACCCATGGGCACCAGGAGACAAAGGCAGACCAGGCAGGGCCATCACTGCCATCAGAGGGCTTTACAAACAGAGAAGATAAAGGTCTGTTGGGAATGGAATACGTACAGTTAATACTGCTTTGAGTGAGGAGCTAGACAAGATTAAATTTAGCACCCCACAATTCAATTTTCCTATCATAACTCCCTCACCAATGCCTGCTGAGGTGTCTGTTGTTCAAACAGTAAAAGCCTTCATGTTCTTTGGTGGATATGGTACATTCAGTTTTGAATATCTGTCTAGAAAAAGACAGATATAGCAGCCTCAAAGATATGGTAGAAGGATTTGGAAGCTGATACAGACATGCTGCCTCCTGTATGCTTAACCTTAGTGCTGCCTGGCATGAAGCTGCAAATTCTGAGGTGTATGTGTGTTTGCAGGGAGCACACCATATCCCATTGTAAAGGTCATAAAACATTAAAAGTAGGCCAGAACTACTTTGTGAAGCAGGAAGCCTCATTTCAGGCTTTGTAACTCCCTTGTTTACTTTACTCTCTTTGTAAAATGCAGATGATTATATTTTCTTATTTCTTGGGCATTTGTGTTGGGAATAATAACCTTATTTCAGCAAAGCAGCATGACAAAAGAATTTGATTTTAAGACATACCTTAAGCAAAAACCCTGAAGTAGAAAAACTGCCAAAAATAGCAAGAAATTCTATATTTCTGCCTCTTTTTCATTATTACTGGTTTTGTCTCTTTTGGTGATAAATGACAAACCAATAAAAATCATAACATTTTCAGCCAGCTAAAAAGAATTTTAATTCTATTAAGCTTTGGAAACTTACAATAATTTCTGGATACCTTTAAACATTTACAAAAAGACAAATCAACTTGACATTTGACTTTGTAAATCATGCTAAAATGAATGTAAGTGGCCTGGGTCACAGAAGATCGGAAAAATAAAAAATATTAAATGCAATTCTCTGAAGTGCAGGTGTCGTTTTGTCTTGAGTGATGTTGAGTTTACACAATCAGTCAATCTTGGAAACTTAGAGGATCCCTCCTTCTGCATTGCCTGGACCTTCTGCAGCTGTCTCCAGAGCCTGGCTTTCTCCTAGTCTGACTCAGTCACCCAGTCTCTGCAGTACTGACGCTGAGTGTGTATACCTGATAAGCAGTTTACACTATCTACAATATATATGTATATATACATATATACAAGTCCAGTCACAGATCACGGACAAACACACAGAGCACTCACATGAACACCAACAGCACCAATGGTCTCATCCTCTTCCCCTCTCTGACTGAGCAGGATGGAGTTCCGATGAAATATGTGTATGCATATGTACAAGGTGGGTCCATCCAGCAGCTGGGCTCAGACACTCAGTCTGCCCAGTAGTTGTCCCTTGATCTCAGTCTCCCTAGTTGCTGGCATCTGGACATACAACCCCCCCAAGGCCGCAGCCCCACGCCAGTGGCTGGTACAGACCCCCTCACTCACACAACACCCCCCCACACACACTGTGGTACCACAGTCGACCTCCCTGTGCTCTTGCTCTTAGAGATACAGAGGTACTTTCACAGAGGTGAGCCTTTGAGGTCTACTCACCTCCTGGCTCCCAGTCCACTTCACCTACTCACTGGTTAGTCCAGCTTGATCATTGTTAGGAATCACACCCTCACTTGCACATCTGCACTCATCCCCACATACACACAGGCGAAAGACCCCCTTATCAGAAAATAGTTGAAGGTGAAATTTAATAAGAAGATAGGGCAAACTGAGGTGATTAAGTACAGGGCATGGACAGATAAGTGTGTTGACCAAGAAGCTATTTATATGACAATGGATCCATTTATTTCCTTATCCCTGTATTTCCCACGCTTGTTCCTGCCCACATCAACTAAATCCCTCCCTTTATCCCCCTCTGGTTCCTCCCCTAAATATCCTATAGAAAGCCCCATGCAATCCCAAAAATGCCCTGTCCCTGCAGCACATAAAGTATCCCACATTCCCAGGCAGTGACCCCCCCTAGTCTGAAAGATGAGCTGCTCCTGATGGGTCATTGTGACAGGTCTCACACCTGGACAATGGAGCTGATGGCTCTGCTGGGACAGCCCCAGGAACAGCCTGGGCAAGGTGGACATTCCTCCAGATCCCTTGATTTGTGTTCATGCCTGTCATTGTGCCCCTGTGCTCTTCTGGTTTGTCAAGATGGTGGCTCTTTTGTGGCTGGTGGCCTGGGAGCGGCCGGGGCAGGTTATTGAATTACTACTCCTGCCATTGTTTCTCTGCTTTTTCTTTGTGTGTGCAGATCAGCTTCTTATCATTTAACAAGTACTACATGTTATTAAGTTATTCAGTGATTTGAAATTATGTGGGGATCAGAATACAACTACTAGAGAAGGAAGGATTTGTGAATATATTTTAGTGTAGTCCTCTCTTCTTTTATGAAAGGTAACAATATTAATCTTTTCCTAAACTACTTTAATAGATTTTCATCTAAGTGAATGGCTTAACGCATAAATACAGCAGTATGTATGGACCTAACAGATGCTGCGTTTCCATACAATAAAATGGATTTTTTTTTTGTTTGGAGATAAGAAGACTTAGGGAAAAAATGATGGAATTAAATAGGCGTTTCAAAACTATTTTCAGTCTCCTAATCTCTATTGCACTTTAAAGACTTTTCAGAAGTTTCAGAAATAATCTGAAGCTCATTAAAAACACACATCAGTCTCCCTTTCCTCTCTGCTAGCAGCAGTATTCCCAAGGAAACATGATGCCAATAGCTCCTTGCCCCTGCTGGCACACTTGCTAACTTTCCCAAGAGTTCCTGGAGTGCAGAGCATGAGTTATTGTTAATCTAATATCTTTCATCTATGTTGGGTTTCATTGCAGAAAATTCACCTTGATTCATCTGAGGAAAGCATACCTTGTTTAGCATCTGCTCCTTATCATCTACACTTCTAAATCAAGATTGTCCCTGTGATATCAAAGAGAATCATAGATGTATTAAATGAACAGAGGGAGATCTCTTTATCTTTCCTTCCCTACCTTCTGCATTTCTTTTGTAAAGGTTATTTTTTTTAAAAAAAAACAGAAAAGTTCTGCTTTGGTTTATTACTTGGTACATTAACTCAAGAGATTTTGTTGTTGCTGGGAGACAGTTGGAACGAAGGGGAGGTTTCACCTTGTGCAAGCAGGTTTAGATATGATATCTCTCATTCTGCCTACCATGTCACCTCTTTCCATGTCACCTGATCCAAATGCCAAGCCAAAATCTTCAGGCATACAAGAAACATATCCTATTTGCTATTCTTCCTTTTCCATGCACTAAGGTACACCTCACATTTTTCTTTTTTCCTTCCACTGAAGAGAGAGGAAATATCAGTACCAAATTCACGGTGAAAGAAACTAATTGAAACTGTGGCCGTTACAGTGATCACAGTCCAGGTCATTTCTGTATGGATAAATTGAAATGTTTATAGATATGTTCATAGACAATACAAACGCTGTGTACAGTGACATTAAAAAAAAGAGATGTTATTCATAATTCCAGTGTTATGTTTTCTTCGGTACCTGTAATTGATATTCTTCTTGAGCTTCATTCACTATACAATTATTCAACTCTTCCATGTGAATGACAAATATATTACAAAAAAGAAGATACTGGCTAATGTGTAACATTTATTGCATGGAGAAACTCCTTTTAATGCATATAAGTGTCTCTGTTCCACGCTTACTGGAAAAAATTACATGGTTTAGCAAAGCTCGTTTTGATCTCAATGTGAAAAGAATTTCAGCAGCTCCATTCCCTTAATTGGATTTGCCATGCATTGTAAACCAAGCAGTACCTTTCACTCAGCTGCAAAGTAAGCCAAGCTTTAAAAATAGTGCAGCTGGAGATATTTACAATATACATTGAAAGTCACTAACAGGCCCATGCATCTTTTTTCTTCCTCACATAAAAGCTAAACAATGCATTCATGTCTACTACTTGTAGAACATAAGGCTTGGGTGCTGCAAATTACCAGATATCCAGAGATGTACCTATGTGATTCAAAATACGTTCTTACTCCCAGCTGGATGTGAATTACCATTTAAATTGAGGAATGTGTTTAAGTGCTTTGCTGGATGAATGTAAAGGTTTTGACTCTTCATAAGATCAAGCCCTAGGAAAGAAGTAGTAATTTCTTTCAATTCCATTTTCAACTAAGGGAAAGTGTAACATCATAGAAGCCTTAACATCATATAGAGTGTAATGGCATATCTAAGATAGATGCCTTATTTGAAGAACTTTTTGTATATGTAAAAATGTATATCTATACCTACTTTTGGAATACGTGCCTTTTAAAGTGATTATTCTGGCACAATCTGTTATACTAGCTAGCCTCTAAGAGTGCTGGGACACTTTAAAAAAAACTACTATTGTATGGGCACACCTGTCACCACGGTGACCAAAAGGTTTACTTTAGCAAATAGTAGTCTATTAAATTTCAAAGTTAATTTTTTGAATTTGAAATTGTAGAGGAAACCTGGCCTGCTTTCTTGCAAGCCTTGTTGATTTAAACATAAAAAGCTGATGATGGCTTTGAAGTCCTGAATTAGATGCATAAACTCTTGTACTTGCTCTAGATTTAGGCAACAGAGAGGACATATTTGCTATTTATTATTATTTATTCAACTGATAGTTAGTTCCTTTCACCTTTGACTGATTTTATTTTAGTTAGACTAAAATCATTCCTCTCCATTTGCAAAGTCCAAGGTCCTTCACCTGTAAGCTTTGAGAGTTTTTACACATTTGCATGCAAATATTCTCATCATCTCATTGCAACTTATATTTATTTTCTCAAATTGTGTTTAAGCTACAAGATGGATCTTGATGAAGCTTTTCTTTGAGATTATTCCAGTCTTGTGTTTTTTGTAATAGCAAGAATAAGGTAAATTCCTATTTGTAGCACAGATATTTGTTTTAATGAGTATTTACTTGGGTAAATGAGTGCCTGCATAACTGAGTAATATAGAGACCAGAGATAATTAAGCATAACAATAAGTTCTGTCACCTGTTTACAAATAAAAGCCAATGTTTAGTTTCTTGAAGCATCTTCTCAACATCAAATGATTATATTGCTGCTTCCATACTGTGGGCATCTCAAGATTCAGTTAATTTATATCTACTACCTAGAATAATATTTTATAATAGTCAGTTTTATGGGGGTAACAAAGTGATGCCTTTTAATAAGGAGGGGAAGTGGCTCCTTTCAATAAAGAAGAAGATTCAGGTGGGATTCTGCCTTAAGCTATATGTAATCTGCTAATTTCACCGTATTTAAATGTTCATGGATATGACTGTAATGTGCAACGTGCTACCTGTAAGAATCTGCACAAGCTTCTGTAGGAGGCAAGAAAGGTTACAATATTAGCAGAAGAATTCTGGCCATTTTGTTAAATTCTTGGCTTCATCACAGACTTAAAAGGTGAGCTGCTACAAGTTATTTAGGGACTAAGCTGAAACAAGGATCTTAGCTCCCAAAACAAGATTGTTCAGACCAAGTAACAAGGAACTTGCTGTGGTCCAGAATACCTCAGGCTAGCACGACTGCAAATCTAATTGCATAACCTAGTGAGCAACATCCAAGCCCCTGAAACATCTGCAGTTCTTTACTTCACCACATACCTGGAAACATTTTAACCTGTGTTCAAGTCTCATCCAAACTGCAGTGAGACTAAGAAAATAAGCAGACCTATATGTAAACCCACTGACCCGATCAGTATCGTCGATGCAGTGCTAACTCCCTCAAGAATAACCAGACTTTTCACCAAATGTAACTGAAGAAAGTCAGGAAAAAGAAAAAGGGTAGTAGTGGAAGTATGAGAACCCAAGTGAGGTTAATTTTGCCACTTCGGTTCTATTTGAATTTATCACCAAATCATGCTCCTGCATAGTTGTGCAATAACAGCATAGCAGGAGATTCCCAGATTATTTTCTACTGGGTACACTCTTGGGAGATGTTCATTTGAATCTCCTCAAGATGAGGAGAATACTGGATGTAGCTTTTCAATTCCCAAAGTTCTTCCTTTTATTGATTAGTTAACTTTTTACTTTTTAAAAGAAGCATGGCTTTTCAAGGTTACATATTTAATAAAATATTTCGGAATTTATGTTATAACTGAAGCTTTGGGTGCGTTAGGTAACCCTTATCCAGGAATCATACGATTCCAAAGTAGAGACATTTCAGATTATGATTAGTCAGAACATAAGTTTTTAGATCACTTTTCTAAGACACTTAAGGAATGATTTTGGATTCCAGTATTCAAAGACCCAGTTTTCAGACATCAGGGTCTTTTACTTGATCTAGTACTTATATTAAATATTAATAGCTACTAAATGACTACATGATGTTCACACATTACAGCATAAGGGTCTTCCCTATAACCTTCTTTATTCTCTAAAAACCCCTTGTTTCCCTTTCCCTAAATTGAAATTTATGCTATATTTATAACTTGGATTACACAGGTAAGTGAGTTTAGAGTCGGTGATTGGTGCAAGATGTGAAGAGAAAAATTATTTAATTATATTAAAGATAGAAAAGCTTCACTTCTTCTTTCGTCAGCGTAAACAAAAATGAAAGATTTTCTATGAGCTGAAGATAAACATTTTGTTCAACACAAAATAAAATATTTTTTTGTCACTAGCATGATTTTTTTGTCTTAAAATTAAAGCAACTAAACTTTTAAACAAAATATCTAATAATGAAAAGTGGAAAGACTTTTGAACATTGTAAAACACACCATTTTGATTATTTGAATGCTCAAAAGAATCATTTAAGGGAGCTGGATTTGAAGAGAAGGACAATTATTTGCAGAACTCAAACTGAATTTGTAAATAGTTCTACTTGCCAAAAAAAATAACCACATGCTGCCCATCACAATCCACTGAATGAAGGAAGGCAGGTTGAGCTGATCAGCAGGTTGAGCTAATACTTACATGACTCAGTATTTATTTGTGGTTGAACCGTAAGACTCAACAAAGAAGACAAATAAGCTTACAGCCACAAGAATAATCCTGTTTCAGAAAGTCAGTGAAATGAATTTATATCAGCCAAGGCTGCTCATATATGTGGTACAGTTATATTTTCAGTTACAAAAATAAAAAAAGGCAAAACCCCAACATTCAGTAGTCAGTGTAGTACAGAGCAGCGCTTATCTGCATTTTCTTCCCTTTCCTCTCTCTGGTGTTAAAGATCATTCTTCATGGCTCAGGAGCCTACCTGAAACTCCAAGGCCAGATGGTTGCAATATTGTTTAAGACACTAGCCTGGAGAATGAAAGCTGGAGACCTGGAACCTCTGCTGTTCGTAGTAAACTTGAATTCAAGCCTCCCCCTTCCCAGGCATATTCTACTTGCATATTACACTAACAATGGCCACTCTCTCTTCCATGATCCTGGTGACCTTCAACAGAAAACAACAACTGACATCTGTCTATACTAATATTTTTGACTGACTCAGGGGAACCAAGAAGGAGTTTCTAGGTAACGAATCTTATTTCATGTAGTCATTTGTATCACTATTGAATGCCTGTTTCGTACGCACTTGAAGATCCCCCAAATCTGTTGACATCATGCAATTAATTTTCTCATGGGTAGCCAGCATAAATCCCTGTGACTTCAGGTTATGAACAGTTTTTCAAATTAATTTATTAAGGAGATTGTCATAAAGTAAAATAAAATTCTTTAACCCTTTCCCAACTGTCAAAAAACATAACAAAACCTAGCTTCACTCTCATATTTGAATGAAAGTTATTTTTAATGCCTAAGGTGTTTTAATGGTTACTGTAGTCATCATAAAATTGAACAAAGCTGCAAACTTAGATCTTATTCAAAGCCCATTGAAATCCCTGAATTTCATTGTCTTCATCGATATTTGGATCAGACCTTCTGATATGAGGAATAATCATAAATAATCAGTAAGACAACAAGAATAAACCTGCATCTCATGAGTACAGGGTGAAAGCTACCATGCATAATGTGAAAATGCAGGTAGGGAAAAAAACCACAAATGGGAAATTCTGAACAGTGTGCTCAATCACATAATTTCAACGACACATTTGCTGGTGACCTTCCACTGGGTGATAAGCATAATTGGAAAACGTAATGCATTATGCATTCTAGTGTACAGTCCAAAAGCTCAAATTTCCCTGTTGTCCACCAGTCATTAGTTCATATGGGGAAAGGAACAATGTTTCATAGTTAATGTGCTAATATGTGATTATACATGTACTTAAAATGTGTGAATCTTACCTTAAAATATATAACTACGCTCCAAGGACTTCTGGAATTTGTAAATCTATTATTTCCCCTCTTCACTCTAAACGTGTACAATACTCAGTGGAGATTTCAATTGTGCTTCTGTCCTGATAAAGCTAAAACCTTCTCCATTCCCTCAAATTCTTCCCTTAGGACTCAGAAGCTGTCAGATTCATGTTTTTGTCTAGATTTCATCATCATCTAGAGACAATTTTATCCATGCTGGTAAGGTAATTTTTCCCATAACCAGTCTTATCCCTACTGTTACATTTTTATGTAAGATACAATAATATTGTAGTATACATTTCTCATTTGATCATTATTTCTTTTTTCCTTTAGATTTCTACACCTTTCATTGATACTAGTCATTGTTAAATTAACCTGACTTTAGTCATCTAGTTAGTCATCTAGTTTTATGACTTATGTTTATTGATCTTTACTTGCTAGATAATGATACCTTTTATCATAATTTTGGACATTCTGTACTGCTCTTTAAATAGATATTCCTTTTAGAGAACCTGCATAAATAAGAATGAAAAAGTCAGTCTAAAAAAGAGGATTAGAAAAGAGACATATGTCACAAAAGGCAAGTTCTATCATACTTGCATTAACTTTCTCAAATTAGTGCTTGGTTACAAAAGCCCATTGTTTGCTAATTTGTAGCTGAACTGAGAGACTAATGCACAACAGGTAACATTAAAACCCAGAAGAAGCTCTTAGAGGTTGTCTATTTATAGTTCCAGACAGATTCTAGGTCTATGTAGTGAAAACCTTTACAGAGGATTATCTAGGTATGCTGCTATTCCATTTTATGTTTTTTAACCCTGAATGATCTCAATGTTCAAAACTGCTCAACAAGGCCAGTGATCATGTCATCAACTAGAAATATTGGGAAACATCAGTCATGCCATCAGAAGGGAGAAAGATGTATATCACACTGCAAGTTTTTATTGCAACATATTCTGAGAGTGTCTTAAAGATCTGTTTCCCTCATCATTATCCTGTAAGATGAGAAACACTGGCCTGGTATTTAGATATAAAACCACAGTTATTTATGAGGATTAATGATTTAATACCTTACTATAGTAGCTACTGAACTTGAAATGTATGTATTTCTTAGTGTTTACTGATAACTGTGGAAGTGATTTGATTACCTACTTAGATGAACTATGTATCACTAAGGCTGTTTTGTCAAAGGATTAAATATAAAACTTTTGTGCATATGTATATATGTATATACAAAGTAGGTGCTGGAGTTCATGCTAAGGATCAAACCATACAAAACAAAAGAGGTAGACTGCAATCAAATATCATGACTGTAGCTATGTACAACTATGGACAAAATAATTTTATGTAACTAGAGACAAACCAATAAAAATTTTACCTGGGCCACATTTCAACAGAAAGCACAAATGCAAAAAAAATCTACTGATCTTAGTAGAATATTTTAACAGTCTGCTCAATACAAAGTATTTTAGTCCCAGAAGATACTGTCTAGGATACTCAGGATGTAATAATTTGGGCATCTTGTGGAGGTGTTTGAAAAGTCTTATTTTTCGCCTGATTATATAAGAATCTGTTGGCAAGATGAGCAATCTATTTTGACATTATCTATAGAAATTAAGGTCTGCAGTTCAGCAAAGACTTAGCCATGAATGTCTCTTATGTAAGTAATCTCATCAATTTCAGTGGAACTGTACATAAACACAGTTTGACTATAATGTAAGATCTTCTCAGGATCATGAATCTTAACACAACAGGTATTTTGAAAGATCTATGTTAACGGAAGGAATATTATGACATTAGTATATTTTAATAGTTTCTTGTTGTTTGTTTAGCCTGATCTTTCATTAATCCACAGCCTAAGGTTTCTTCAAAACGTGAGATTTCAGAAGGGGCATGGGGCCATGATCATTTTGTGTACCTCATCCAAGGGCCTGTCCCTGCAAGGTATCAAATGCCTTCTACTACCCAGAAAGACTATCACAACCTAGCTGCATGGTGAACTTGCCAAAAAAAGATCTAAAAGAAGACAATGTCAGCCAGCAGAGAGCTCAGAAAAAGAGTTTTGCAATCCATGGTATAACATCTATGTTGGTAACACTGAGTACTGGGGAGAAGGGAAGGATTTGGGAAGAGCATAGTGCCACAAGGGTGTAAATCGTGTAATTATCAGTCTTCCCAGTTTGCTTGTTTTCCTTTTGATGTGTCACATTTCAAATTTTTAAATAAACATAAAAGCTCTGTCATTATTTTACAGTGACCTAATTGACATAAAGGCCAAAAGCATAAGTAAATAGGTCACAGAAATCTAATATCTATGTAAAACTACAAGAGATTAAAATGCTTCAACATCTTTCACGGATGTACAGGACAGAGAAAAGAATCGCTTTTCAAGAAGTTGCCAGTACATTTGTTCTACAATAAAATGCAGTTTAATTTACCTCCTATTTTAATGTAATAGATTGACCCTGCATGCAAATGCTCAAATTCAGCATTATATACAAGGCTGAAGTCTGTTATTGTTTTAAAACTGTTTATTGGGATATTTATATATATGTGCTCATATGAACGTACATATGTATGAACGCCTTATTTAACTGCATAGCAATTAAATAGAATTGGAAGTAGTGATGTTGGCTTCCTAGAAGCACTGCACTCGATGAGATATTGTGTCCCTGCTACTGCTTTCTGCAGGATCATATCAACACATTATTTTCAGTTTTAAGAAGAAACAGCACCACCTTGTATCCTGAAATAAAGCTACAACTATTCAATATCTCAGTGGTCATACAATATATACACATGCATAGAAACATAATTATTCACAAAAAATCAAATATTTTTGTATTAGAAATAAAACATTAAACTTTGAAACCTTGGTTTAAGACACATCTATTTTCAGAAGAATATTATTCCAGTGAGTTGGATGAGTATTTGAACTAAAGTATGTTTCTTTTCATTACTGAAAGCTCTTGATTATTGTTGTTTGTGAAAGAAAAGATTAGGTTTAATTCGCATTATCCACAGGATCATACAACTTGGTTTTGTTATCTAAATAGTGATAGATGTTGGTGAAAATGCTTCTAAAAAGGTCTGTATAAATTATTCATCAATTGTATTCATTAGCTGATACCTGCTCTGCTGCACTTTAAATGTTTCTCATTGAAAGCAGAGATAATACAATATGATGTAGGCAACAAGCTGTCTACCACTGAGTAGGGAAAACAAATTGTTATGTAGTCCATAGCTGAAAAATTAGTTGTCCAAATTATATAGTGAAAATTTATAAATATATTAAAAATACATTATGATCTATGACTCTATTATGAGAACTGTTTGCAACTGATCTTTCAAAGTACTTGTTAGAGAGAGAACTATTTCCTCACTCATCACTAGTGTGTCATGGTTGCTAAGACAAGGATGGTTGGAAAACTGCCCTTCAATTAGATACACTTTTTAAAGGATTGCATTTGTCAAACAAACTAAAAAATCCCTTACAGAAGTGGAACTCATTAAAATTGCAGTCAAGTACTGTGTCATGTCTTGTTTTGTTTCCTCTCCATTGCTTACAACATCCTGCAGAAGGCAGGAGACAAATTTTCTTTCACTACCAATTTTGACTTTTCTACTTCTAAATATTGAGTTTTCCCATGTCACTCATCTTCCAAGCTCAAGGGCAAGATTTGACTGTCATTAGAGCTGACTGAACTACTGAAACATAAATTTGATCATTTCTAACTCGCAGAAAAGAATGCAGGTCTGACCTCAACTGTTGCTAATATTAGCATTTTAAAATCTCAGTATATGCATCTAAATGTACCTAATCTGATGCCTATAAATGCTCTTGGACAAACTCTTAGGTACAGGATTCTCTGAAGGGTCCTTTTCATGGCAACCTGTAGAATATGTAAGTTTGAACTTGAAGGAAAGGCAAAGCAGCTGGAAACACGATATCAGCATAAATGCAAGTGCTGGCCCCTTTTTCAGAAGGCAAGGAGTGGTTAGAATTAACTGAGTAGGAATATTGCTGAGTTAGGGACCTGTACAATTCACTAGGAAAAGAAAAAAAAAAAAATTATTTCCTGATTTGCAGAAATTAAAAGAAAACTGATGTGGGATATATGCAACCAGTTCAACTGAACACAGAAGACTCTTGGAGAATGTGGCATCATTTGTAAGTCATTCAGTTCAAGAGATTAGTGGGAAAGCAGCAGACAACATGAAAAGAAAGATCAAAGCAAAGAAGGAAGATAAACACAGTGAGAGAGGTGACTGGACAAGAAATATAAAATCAACATTTTTATTAAAAATCACAAGAACAACAGTGCAGCATTATCTGAACCAGAGAATGGTTTCAGGTCCTTCCAATGTTCATTGGAACTACAGCTACATAGGTCGTTCCTGATGTTTTCTGTATTTTTCACTAGCTACTTTTCTCTGATATGTTTCACATGATTTTATCATTTTGGGACAGATTTTTACTTTTTTTTTTAAGCTTGCAAGCATTTTAAGAAGGTTTAAGCTTTGAGGCTGCTGTTGCCTAACTGTGGAAGTGCTTGAATTCATGCTGCCCCTCACTGCTTGGCCTCAGGACCCAGCCATGAGCTCTCTCATGTAGAATCACATTTTATGAGCTGCTCCACTTCTGTTTCCACTGAAAATGGAAGTGCTGTCCCAAAACAATANAAATGTTTTTCTGTTTCTTGAAATTCCTAGCACGTGGGACAGAAAATTATATAAAGTATGCAACTGTAAATGCATCTCCAGGAGCAACTGTTGAAGATACCGAATAGTAATTGACTGTGCCCATTTCATAACATTTTTATAAAGTAAAGAATTCAATACCGTTGGACACATTTAACCACATTTTGATCTAAACATACCGTGATGTTGCTACCATTCATATTCAGCAGCAGTAGATCTCTCAGCTTCATAAAGAGCCCCACTCTGCTTCTTTCAGTTAAAAATACAAGGTGCAGGAGATACATTAAATCTCTTTGCTGTGTATTCTTTCAGAATTATTAATAATTACTTCTTCCATGTATGCAAAAGTGTACATACCCATAATGGTGTTTACAACTTCATTAGTATTTAGTCATGATTCTGAGACTATAATTGAGCATTGACACTTTATATTTTGGGGGAAATTGAACAACTTCTAGAAAATTCTATGATATCTAGCTTTGGGGTTTTTTTTTCCAACTACTGACATACTTTTAAGATTTTAATTTTTTTTAATCACTGGAATTAGCTTTTATGATTGCATTTTCCCAATTATTCATAACTATTTCTCTCTCTTAATGGTATTCATTAGCTAACCAAGATAATTTTGGGCTACTAAACCACTAAATTTAAATGAATGTAACTACTATGTTTCTAATAGTCTGAACTGCAATACTAAAACTGTGACAGACATATCCGTTTATCCAAAGTCCTTCTTTAAAAAAAAATCACTTAAGAGAATGGATGAACTTTGTGTTGGAAATGGAAAATGGAATAAGAATGTTCTGAGGCTGAACCAATGATACTATACAATATTGTATTGTGGTGTTTAAAACTAGTTGCAAGTTAACTTGTGTTTACTATTTGCATGCACTGATTACTAGNTTCAGGTCCTTCCAATGTTCATTGGAACTACAGCTACATAGGTCGTTCCTGATGTTTTCTGTATTTTTCACTAGCTACTTTTCTCTGATATGTTTCACATGATTTTATCATTTTGGGACAGATTTTTACTTTTTTTTTTAAGCTTGCAAGCATTTTAAGAAGGTTTAAGCTGGCTTTGAGGCTGCTGTTGCCTAACTGTGGAAGTGCTTGAATTCATGCTGCCCCTCACTGCTTGGCCTCAGGACCCAGCCATGAGCTCTCTCATGTAGAATCACATTTTATGAGCTGCTCCACTTCTGTTTCCACTGAAAATGGAAGTGCTGTCCCAAAACAATACATAACTCTCCTCAGTCTCCATCGAATCCATAGCTGTTGCCAAAGCAATCCTAGAACATGCTATTAGGAGAAAAATATTCACCAAATATAGCAACAATGACTAACAAAACAAAGAAACAAAAACCTGCCACACTGTTTTTTCTCTCCCTTTTTTGTACAAAAAAGCCACGTAGCTAATACATTCATCTATGAGAAGGAAGTTATGTTCCAGGACTTTTTACATAGTGGATTCAACAGCTGTTGAACAATGTTTGAGAGAGTTAATGGGTAGGTGAGAAATTTATTTCCTTTAGAAATATGAGAAGGTTGCTATTAATAAGGCAGATAGCTGCTGTCATGATGGAAATATGTTTTTCCTATGATGATTTTTCATAATANTTTAAGATTTTAATTTTTTTTAATCACTGGAATTAGCTTTTATGATTGCATTTTCCCAATTATTCATAACTATTTCTCTCTCTTAATGGTATTCATTAGCTAACCAAGATAATTTTGGGCTACTAAACCACTAAATTTAAATGAATGTAACTACTATGTTTCTAATAGTCTGAACTGCAATACTAAAACTGTGACAGACATATCCGTTTATCCAAAGTCCTTCTTTAAAAAAAAATCACTTAAGAGAATGGATGAACTTTGTGTTGGAAATGGAAAATGGAATAAGAATGTTCTGAGGCTGAACCAATGATACTATACAATATTGTATTGTGGTGTTTAAAACTAGTTGCAAGTTAACTTGTGTTTACTATTTGCATGCACTGATTACTAGTCTACAGACTATAATACTGTTTGTTTTGATTCTATGAAAAGCATTTTATTCACAGCAGAAAAAGACACTGATTTCTTTTTATTAATTAATCACCCCCTGAACAATGCAACATATGCTCTTATTCGTGTGTACCTATACAAAGATTATCCATCTCAGCTGTGGATAGTGGCATATTCTGCTTCTTCTACTGAGGTTTAGAGCATGAATCTTCATGAGAGGAGGTAAGATGAAAGAAATGTTTTTTGTATATTCCTTGCACGAGCATCTGCCCTTCCCTGGTGATATTAAATGAGTAAAGGGAACAATGGTGGCTCCAGATGCCTATAGTGATGCAAGAAACCGTTTAACTTGAAAAAACACAGGCCTGGTGAAAGCAGTGGCCTGAAGGAGCATCATGCAAGTGAAGGGTAGCATTCTGCATCCCTCCTCAGCACCTCCTCCTTTGCCAGCAGAACATGGTTTTACAGCTGTTAATGCATGTGGCTTCAGTTTCCTCTCTGCGTGCAGTTCATTCCAACATGAGCACTTCACACAAGTGATAGCTCCTTTTCTGTGTTTTTCTCTACAGTACCAGACACATAAAATAAAAGGAGTATAGACAGATTAATTAGAAATTGATGCAACAATAATTGTCCTTGGTAGAGATGTTCCTCTTTCTTACTTTTTATAAAGTTATTATATTATTAGTGTGATTACTGTATGAAATCCAATCACAGTGTGTGAGAAGAAAAAATAAATACAAATTTGAAATTGGAACAAGCAGTTTAACAGCTTTCGGAGGTGTTTTGTGGGCTTTTGGTATTTCTCTCACATCAGGCTCTGGCAAGAAGCCCAAGGCCTGAATGGCTTTGTACATTTTAT
Source organism: Burhinus bistriatus (assembly GCA_013397275.1). Lineage (NCBI taxonomy): Eukaryota > Metazoa > Chordata > Aves > Charadriiformes > Burhinidae > Burhinus > Burhinus bistriatus. Next base: position 61,508 of record VYXH01012311.1, on the reverse strand, counting down.
TTATTAAAATACTCTGGAAACAGATTAACTTCCTTTGTGCATTATTTATTATCGTTTCACCTGCCATTGAGAGGAATAGCATGCACACTGATGAATATACTGAAGTTGGCCTGCTTTCAATGTAATGAAACCATAGATGACTGTTGTTCAACTTTTGCAATGCTGCTTCACGAAGGACACTTTTTTGAACTCCTACAGAAAAATTACAGTAGGGAGATGCTTACATGAGGAATCAAGGAGCTATTATTCCATATTCTCAGTGACGCTCATCTTTTTCTCCTGGATTGATAGTTGCTACTGCTCTTGGACTCAAGTTCTGTTACTTATTTTGAGTGAGGTCTACAATATTAATATCAAGCTACAAAAGAGGTTCCATTTTAGCAATAAACCAATGCAGAGATGAAACAGTGTTAGTATTTCTATTGGAAAAGTTTTCTATGCATTTCCCTTTTTAGCCTTGTTCATTAAGGTTACAGGTCTTCCTTCTGAGACATTAATTTCTGTTACATGGTTCTCTGATTTTATGCACATGAGGCAGATGAGGAAAAGGTATAAGAAGCACTTCCATATTGGTGAAAAGTCTCCACTGACCACAAGGATTCTACCCTCATCCAGTGAGTAGCAATACTTCTCATGGTGCAAATTCCAAAAGGTATAATATGCTGTATTTGGAGTTATTCCAAAAGTCAAGTCACTGCCCAGAATTTGTGCTGACAGTAGATTTAGCTTTTCTCTTTTTTATATCACAGATACATGTACCATACTTTGCTTAAGTAAAAGTAAAATTAATAATTCGAGGTAAATAAAACATTCCTGTTTACAAGCAAAACAAAACAATGAACATGGAATATGACCTCTTAAAGTGATGAAGCTCCATCCCAGTAGTAACGAATTTGCTCCCGACTGAGTTAATGTGTCAAGACTTCAGATACCTCTTCACAATATAAATGCTGCTTGATTTTCACACTTGCAAATGCATAACCTTCTCATTTATATTCAACTGCTAGCATGCTATTTACTTCAGGTATCTGCCTCAGCCTTTGCCTCTCTGTTCCTGGATCTTTAGCATCGTTGTCATCTAAATATTTGGAATTATGTCCTTTTTTAATTTCCTTGATAATTATTTTTTCGTTCATGGAATTTGCACCCTTCAAATATCATATCAAGTAATACATATTGTGGCTGCTTTATGTATGCAGTGTATTTAGCTCTTATACTGCTTTTTCTTTTCTTCTCAGAAATCAATCCTGCCTGGTTTGCAATCGTTTTAGTACTTCTTTGACTGAACTATCTGCCTAGAAAACCTCTCAGAGCTGTCCATGTATTTCAGCTGTTGAGATGCCTGGAATTGAGCACAGAATTCCTGACATGACCTCGTAAGAACCATGCAGAGATTAACACTTCATTTCTGCATGACTTCGTGCTTTAGTGCAAGCAGGCAAAAAATCCCACTTGCCATTCTCCCCTGAGATGAGTTCATCTACAATTTACTGTCCACAATGACCCTAAGGTCTCTTTTACTATTAGTCCTTTTCAAGTTTATCCTTTGTATAGAATATTGCAATTCAGATTAATTCTTTCATATGTGAAGGGACTGAATTTGCCGGAAAGCCATATATTTCACCTAACTTCACTATGGGTTGTTTTTTTTTTTAAATAATATTTATTTCTCCTTATTTTTGTGTAAGTACTGTGACTCCATACTGTCCCTTAACCCCAGAAAATACCACATGCATGTCATCACCCCAAAACTGGGCCCATTATGGAAAATGTGGTACAAACACAAAGTAGTCAATAATTTCCACCTCAGTTACCTGCAATCTACACATAAGATAAACTGAAAGAGTTAAGAGTCAAGCTAAGTGTCGTGAGTTAACCTTGGAGGGCTGCCAGACACCCATCCAGCCACTCTTTCACTCCCCCTCCTCAACAGGACATAGGACAGGGAGGGGGGGGGAGAAAAGAAGATGAAAAAGATCATGGGTCAAGATAAAGACAGGGAGGTAGCTTGCCAATTACCATCATGAGGAAAACAGACTCAGCTTGGGGAAAAATGATTTAACTGTTTACCAAGTGAAATAGATCTGGATGGTGAGAAACAAAGACAAATATTAAAACAACTCCTTCCACCAACCCCCTTTTTTCCCAGGTTTAACTTCCCTCCTTCATTCCCGACTCTTCTACCTCCCCCCACACCACGCGGAGCTGGGGGATGGGGAAGTGGGGGTAGAGATCAGCCCATAACAGCACCTCTCTGCTGCTCCTTCCTCCTCACACTTTCTCCCTGATCCTGCATGGATCCTGTCCACGGGCTGCAGTTCCTTCAGGACATATCCACCTGCTCGGCATGCGGTCCTCCATGGGCTGCAGGGGAATCTTTGCTCCGGCACCTGGAGCACCTCCTTCCCCTCCTTCTGCTCTCACCTTGGCGCTCACAGGGTTGTTTCACACACTTTGTTTTCCCCCGCTTCTCACTGCCATGCAGTTTTTAGCCCTTTCTTAAACGTGCTTTCCCAGCGGTGCCACCATCTTGGCAGCGGGGCTCAGCCCTGCCTTGCACTGAGTGGGTTGGAGCCGGCTGGAACCGGCTGTGTCCGGCACGGGGCAGCCCCGGCCTCTCCTCACAGAGGCCGCCCCTGCAGCCCCCCTGCTGCCAGCGCCTGGGCAGGGGCACCCAATACACCAAGAACCAGAGGTAGACTAAAAATATGGACAACATAATGACAATGAGTGAAATATTAATGTCGAGAGCTTTGGCAGGGGGAGGGGGGTGGATTTTAATTAGAAGATTAAACACAGACTGGAAGCAGGAAGAGGAGTCAAAGAACGAGGACAAAGGAGAAAAGAAAGTAAAAGAAGTAAAAAGGAGAAAGATAATCTAATGGAGAGCTTCTGAAGGTCTGAGTAGACAGGATTTGGACCAAAATATTAATCAGTAAAGGAACGAGAATGATATATCCATCTCCTTTCAGAGATGAACATGGAAAACTTCATCCCCGGATGTGAGTGTTAGAGAAAGCAGGAGGTGGCAAAGAAAACTGGCCTGCATTCTTAAATAGAACAGCTATGAGCAAGTACTTGCTATAATAAGTAGAATAAATAACCTCCATTACAGAAATGTATGTTTTCCCTGCTGCTCTCCATCACATTTGATAGCTGTTCCCTTTAGATTTTCAAGTCTTTTTAACCTACACATAAACACAGGCACTTTATTAAATTTCACCTGTTTATTCCCTTTTAAAGATAAAAGTAAATGTACTTTGCTAGTATCATTCATGTTAGTGTGCCCATGTGCTCATGAACCACCTAGGTATTCCTAACAAATAAGACAAATGCATCTCTAGGGGGTGTTCTCTGGATAACTAATGTGTAAACTATATAGAAAAAATGTATTACAACATCTTCCAGGCATGATACTCCCACTCTCCATAAGCATTTTCAACAGTACTTTTTTTATTATTTATTCTTCTTTCCTAGTCCTACATTTCTTTCTGTTCTGCTTGATACCCTTCATTTGGATAAGACCACCTCTCTGACAGCTATCCACACTTGGTTCTTTGTGTAGGCAATCTGAAACAGGACTAACAGATGTTCCAGGCTTAGAAGATGTTTTTCAGAATTAGTTGATCTTCCCAGCTCCTCAGAGGTAGGTGTTTCTTGGATAGAAAATCATATAAGAATATGAAGGTAGTGAGAATATCATAGAGCTGTTTTATGTCAGCAGGCAAGAGTACACATGTAAACTCACAATTAGAAAGATGAAATGTCATACAGATGGAATTTGACTGGGAATCCTGGACCATCATTCTTACTTCTGATCCCAGATTTGTAAAAGGTATTTTAGGCTGTTTGATGATAAAGACAGTAGTAACATATTTATATTTATATTTATATTTATATTTATATTGTTCTAATGTCTGTAGAGAGAATAGTGACTTAATGGACCTAACTTTTTTTCCCTCTCACTTCTTTATGGAGAAAAGTCACCTATGACTTTAATTATCATTGTATTTGTTTTACCTGTGAACTAACGTAATACACACAACACTTGTTTTATACTCAGGAATCTTAAAGTAATGAAAAATTAACTTTTATTTCCCATTATACTGGTGAAAGAACTCAGGTATACAGCATGGAAGTGATACATCCAAAGACATGCAGTAGAAGAGTAACACGTTGAGGCATAAATGTGCTTAGGTATAATTATAAAAATAATAATACAGGTCTATTAATTCTTCATTGTCACCTGCTAAAGCTAAAAAAAAAAAAAAAGAAGCACTACTGCACTATCAGATTTATTACACTTCGTCTATATTTTCAAGCACTGAGATCACATCAACAAACCACATCTTTCTTGGGGACTAAAAAGCTCAAGTCCAGGCATGGGTAATGCATACCACAGTGCTGCAGGCTATGTGTGTAGTTGTCTACGTCATGGAGGATTAATGGTATTATTATTTATATTCACTGTAATAGTAACTGTACATCAATATAATGGTGGATAAGTAGCCATTGGCTTCTTCATCTTAAGCATTAAGGATGTTGTTTACCATCTCATTTTTACACAGAGTATTCCTCTGTAAAACAAATAGTGTAGGCAAAAAGACATCTTGAAATATATATGTGTATTTTCAAAGTACAGCAGGGAGAAGGAAGGTCACTGAACAATTTAATTGATAGCACTAGCAAAATGTTTCCTAACCTACAACGTTGCTAGACTATGTTGATCACAAATGCCAAATCAGATCAAAGTATAGAAATGCAAGGTAACACCCTCTATTGTTCACATTGATTGCATCAAAGGAAATAGAATGTAAATTAAGAAAGCTTTGATGAATGGATAGGCAGCCAAAAGAAGTGCAATAAAGTGTCGGGTTTCTTCTTCCTAGCAGAAGCATACACTGCATTACCCAGCTAATCAAAATGCGCAGTGCATATTTCAGCAGATTGAAATCAATTGTAACATGAGATAGCCTTTTATTTTATTCATCTTGACTCTACTGAGTGATTACTTTACCTTCTGCTGTTCAGCAACTTTCAGAATAATGCACAACTCAGTGGACTTAATGCTTGTGTGTTGAATCTTTATTTAATGTATTTACCAGAGACTGGTGGTGCAGGAGGCTGCAGCCTCATGTGCTTCCTAGAAGGATACATGGGTCACAGCTTCACCAGAGGAAACTTTGATTTCTGTGCCTGATATAAAGTTTGCACATACATGGAATCACATTCTTTATCCTTACAGTAGAGAGCGATGGCTGTACCATTTTAGAATTGCTGCCAGCCAATTAGTGGAACACCATTGATCATGTAGTTTCACAAAAGGCCAACAAGCTTCCCACATTGTAAAACAAGAATAAATTCTGTAAAATTTATGGCCAAATTACTGGCAGCTGAGGTGCGCAGTGAAATGTAGTCAATTAATGTGATCACTGTAAATCATGGTTACAGCTTGCTGTGTAAATAACAATTTATAACAAACATAAATAAAAACACAAGTGACTCAGTTTAGCAGTGGCACAAACTGTTGTTGATGGTCCACATTCTGAAGTGTGGAAATGAAAACAAGGTAAATATACAGCAGAAAAATTGTTTAACCACTAAGGCAATGTTTTAAGTGACACACAAACAAATGACAAGGTACAAAGTGTCAGATTGACAGAGTATAACCAACCAAAGAAACTCAATGACAGAGAAAAAAGAAGTCAAAAGATGTACAGGAATTAATGAACTGAGATACATTTCTAAACAAATTTCTAAACAAATGTCTATCACCGATCTCTTGAGTCATACTTATGGGTCTTATACCCTCTTAAACTTACTAGTATCTTTATCACAGTAACACCTTATATCCCAATAATTTTGATCCATTTTTTCTTTCCCACTGCATAGCACCCAATGAAGTCAGCTATCAAAATTCAGAGCTTCAAATTAAAATTTTGTTTTGCTCTAATAACTGAATGAATTTTCCCCAGAAAAGTGTCCCTATATTTTTTTAAATAGCATGCACAATATCCAAAGCTCTCTATGAAATCAGTCTATTTTCTTGGACAAATTTTGCTGATCATATAAATTAAGCAAGTATTGATTTTTCACTTTCATTGAGGGAAGTGTAATTATACCTTTTTAATAAAAGAAAACCCACAGATATATCTAGTTTAACAAAAATTAAGAACCTTACAAACTTTCATGGTAAGTAGATTATGCAAGTTCTCAATGTTACCTGTCTCCAAGTTTGCTTATTTGTTTTTAACTCAATACAGAGGTGCTTTTAACTCTAGTGTAGAATGGAGAAGTTTTAAAGGCATGGGTTTGTATTTCAGAATGGAGAAGTTTAGGGTTGTTCAAAGCCAGCTCACTGATAAGGGTTGTTGTGAAGAAAGCTAGAGCAAATCCAAGTGCAAGGTACCCAAAAACAACTCTGCTAAAAGCCTCGGCAAGGGCTTGGGACCTCCTTTAGAGGAGGCTCTTGCTATTCAGCTTCCACCTCAGCTGCTTTGCAGCTGTTTTGCAACTGTGCTTGTGCTGTGTTCCACCAGGTACCCTCTTGGTCCAAATTGTGACCCCTGCCTGTGGACTGACATCATAACCTGGCCTCAGCCCATCCCTACAGCCGTGTCTGGCCATCCCAGGGCTGTGTCTGTGGATTAAGGCTTCCTCACCAGACCTGATCCTGAACCCCATCTATTGGCCAATGGCCAGCTTGTTCTCTGCCTGTCCCTGTCCCCACGAAGGTGCCCGATGCTTGGGGCTGGGGCTCCCCTGGTGTCCCTTGGCTGTCCTGTTCCTGGTTGGGTCTATGAGACAGGACCTAGCTGCCAGGATCTGCCCTGATGGACCCCAGGGAGCCCCTCGTGGCCTGGCCCCAGGGACCTTCTTGCCCATAAGGCACCCTGACTATTGGATACAAGAAAAAATTCTTCAAGAAGGTAGTTAAACATCATGGCAGGTTCCCTGTTACACGGAACCACCAGAGAGGCTGTTGAACTTCTACCTTCAGAGATGTTCCAGAGCTCAAATGGACAAAGCTCTGAGCCAAGACCAAGGCCATGTGGCAACCTGGGAGCTGACCTTGATTTGAACGAGGTGCTGGAGGAGATGACCTCCAACCACACTGAGAAGGGACAAAAAACTTTATGTGTGTAAATTAAAAAGAAAACTCAAGGCATCCTTCTTTCAAGACCACAATTTCTAGTGTCTGGTTTTAAAAGGAACAGGAAAATCAGCTGATAACACCCTAAGAGGTGCACGCAGGAATGCGCCACGGTTGTGTCTTCAGTGGAACTGTAGTGCTTTAAGCACTGCAGCATAGGAGATGACTCAGTATTTAAGTATAATCAGTGAGTTACCTTCGTCAGGGTTGCAAGTTATGAACCAGAGCAGTATAGTTTAAAAGTTCCCTTTGCTATACCTAAGTCTCTTTGGAGATCTGAACCTTAATGACTACTGACATTCTAAAACAAAGTATAATTAGTAATTAAAAATAGGGCTCCAAAAGGAAAATTTGCTCTATTTGAATTGCTGGTGATTCTTTGTGTGTTGAATAGAAGATGTATGAATTAAATTCCTAAGGACTGAGAAAAAGAGAACTGGAAAAGCGTTAGTTGACAGCAGGCATCAAGCCCTGCTATCACACATACCACATTTTATTATCTCCAGCTTAAAAACAGCTAAATTGTTTCATCCTAGTAGTCTCGGAGAACAGATCCAAAATCTGAGTGCTCCATTGGTCAGCAACATTAATCGAATTTTCAGCTTGGATTTATTCATAGCTGGTTTATACCAATCTGTTCTTGTGCCAAAATGATTCTTTAGTTTAAATAGCCTTTCTCCTTTCTTCGAGTATTTCTAAACAAATTCATACCCCTTCTCAACTTTCCTTTGCTTGGCTAATCAAGCTTAGCTCTTCTATTAAAAGGCAGGCTCTCCATGCTCTTAAACACCTTAGCAGCCCTTCTCCTGGCCTGTTTCAGACTCAGTTTATCTTTCTGGAGTGCGTCTGATCAGGATTTTGCACAGGAGGTCTCATCCGGGTCTTACACAGCAGCACTACTACTTCCTATTTTTGCTAGCTCTTTTGATTCAATTCAGAATCAAATTTTGCATTTTCAGAACTGAATCCCTTTGGCAGCTCTAACTCAGCCTATAGATCACATAGAACATCTGAATATGGCCCATGTGCCATATACAGGTGACGGTCACTGAGCTGCAAGTAAAACTTCCTACTATGGATCATCAAAGGCCTGACCTGGCATTTTGTGCTTTTTAACTTCATCCCTTATATTACTTCACTTTTTAAAGTAATTTAGGGTTTTTGTTTTGTTTGGTTAGGGTTTTTTATTAATTTTATGAAGTCTATAATCTTCTGCTTCGATAATAGCTTCCAGTTTTTGTGTCAATATCTCATCAGTACTGGATTGTTTCACAAAAGCAAATACTCAATATAAAAGAGATGAAAGGTATGAAAGGTACTCTCCTTGGAGCTACCTCCAGCTGTCATATGTATCAAAGCTTTACTGATCCCAGAAAGCCTATTTCAACACTCCTAGTTCTATTAGTTATCTGAATTGATAATCAGTTTTATCAAGTTATCTTTGGGTTAGTTTGACATAACCATCTAATATTGATAATCCATGCATCTCTTTCTACCTTTACCATCAGGACTCTAATTATGTTGTTATTTTCTTTTTCTTTTGTACTGTTGATTTTCATACCCTTAAGAAAATGCAATTCAGTTTAGAGTTCAGCAATTCTCCTTTTATCCCCTTTCTTTCTGCTCCAAAGACAAATTCTTGCTGATTATTCCAAAGATATATTCCAAAGTTATATTCCAAAGATCTTTTTTTTTTTTCCTCTTTAAATATATATCATTGGTTGGCTAACTTCAGTGGACTCAGGAGTCCTATCATAATTGAAATTCTTACAATATTGTTAAACCAATTAAGAATAAAGCATTGCTGTGATCTTATGTTTTTCTGAAGAAAGAGCTCTCCTATCACCTCAAGTATATCCATTTCTTTTCACACAAACTTCTACCAAATTCAGTAAACATTATTGCATTTTAATTGAGAAAAATAGTAGTCTATTTTGAATAAGAGTACTAGCCATTTATGAATCATGACTATAGGCACAAAATGTTCATTTGTTTTTGTTAGTGCTAAATTAAAGGAGAAAAAACATCATGTTTCCTCAAGAAAATGTAAAAATGTGCCCTCTGTATTAACAGCATGTTTATCATTGCATAGTTTGCCTAATGTCAGAAAAAATCTAAACAAATCTATCATTATTATGCGTAGAGGTATACAGCTTAGGTCATCTGTCACAGTGTGTGGTTATTATACACCAAAGGTCAGATCTTTATCAAAAAAATGGAAAGTTTGTTTTCTTTTCATCAGATTTTTTAGTACTTGACTTGCTTCAGTCCAAAGTGTTTAATGTGGACTTCTGAATTTAATTATTCATGATAGAGAATATATTTTTAAAAAAGCTTGCTGAAAGTAATATACAAAGGATAATGAAAATCAAACTGAAGAGGGTTGATAAAAAATTACTCTCTTCATGTTCGTATGAGGTGAGGGTATTGCCCTGTAACGTTTAAAGGGAAGAGGAGGTACATCAAGAGGCTAGAAATAGACAATACACTGTAAAAATATGCAGGCAATGAACAGTGGCTTCCAAGTTATTCCAAGCTAAGAAGAGTTCACTTTTGCTATATGACAAAGGACAATTAATGATTAAGTATATAAATGCCAGCAGACAACTGCTTGTGTTGCAAATTGAGATACATGCGTACTTTGGCACATTAGTCAGCTGTTTATGCTTATTGCCTATGGGACTCCAGAGGATTAATTACACTGTGGCAGCAGGCCTTTTCGTTACTTAGTTTTGTCTGTACAAGTAATTGAGTGTGCAGCTATGAACAGTGCATGCTGCTGTGACCATAATAAAGACAGACAGCAAGAGACAGGCATGCCATGACAACACAGCCTACAGACCACACTGCCATCCCAGGAAGGTGAAGTGGGGAGCAAATCACACATTTTCCCTGAGTCTAAGGTTCACTTCTGTTGCCCCAAGACAAGTTGCTCTGGTTAATTGAAAGCAAGTTATGTAAATGGAATAATAAAGAATTCTAGATGGTGCCAGAATCATTATTGTTTTCATCCAAAGTAAAGCACCCTAGGCCAGATCGTCAGCTGCAGTAAATTAGCACAGCGCAGCTACATCGACAGCTATATGAACTTACACCAAATGAGAATCTATGGAGCTGAGTTTAGGAGTTATGACTGTTTGAATCAAGCCCAGAGTATTTTACATTTTGCTTAACTCTTCACCGAATAATTTTCATGAGGATGTTAGTAAGCTTCTCTGCACAGAACCAGGATAAACAATCCCTTTATCTAAAGAGGGATAAGCTTTTAAAAATTATTATTATTATTATTAATATTGTTTATTTAAATACTGTGTGAATGTTCCAGCCAAGAGGGTCCAACCTGTTGCTATGGTACATGCTAGGTTCATAAGATGGACTGAACTTTCTGGTGAATTTTAACATACTCATTGTGTAGGATGACACATCCCTTCAGAGGTTGCCTCTTCCCCACTGCTCTTTGGATTGCTTTCTGGCTCCCCCCCCCCAAAAGTCACTGAAATGCTTCCTTAATTGCAGGACTCTATACATTCTTCATCTAGACAACAAATATGTTTTGGCCCCTGTGAAATCATTTAAAGACTTTATTAGTAAAACTAGAGAAAAACATTGTATATTGGTTAATAAACTTTCTGTAACTATCTGTTTGTCTTTTGCTAGTTGCAGTATTACTGGGCTGGAAGAACTTACACTCTTGGTAGTCTCACTTTGGGTAAGGAAGCATCAATAAGAGCTGTAGAAAAAGTTTCTAAAGATCCTGAAAATTCTAGATATCCTGAAAATTACTGGAAAACAGTGGTTTTATGGAAGAATTAGTGAAGGAAGACAGGCATGCAACAGACTGAAAAATTGCTAGATGTTTGAGTAATGAAATAGCAGTAATTCACTGGAGGAGACACAGGCTACAGTATCTATCCCACCAGATGGAAGTATGGCTTATGATGAGTATTAGGCCCATAGTACTGTATTTGAGAGTAGATTTCAAATAAAGAATAGAACTGGAGTTTTGTTCTTGACTCTTCAGAGACCAGTAATACCTTCTGCAGAAGACATCGATGTATTTTCCTACCTATGTTGTCATGGCAATTTTAAAGCTGTGTGAGTTATGTACCACAAAACCAACACTTGGACATTCCAGAAGACTGGCATGCTAACAAGCACTTTGTTAGTCTTTTCTTTATTTAGTACATTCACCAATGATATGCTAGAAGCCATTTCCAGGTTCACATCTGATAGATTAACACTTAAATGGCTTTAAAGAACTGTTCTTCCAAAATCATTGAAAGTATCTGAACATGATGTGACTGCCACAGATTACTATGGCAAGAAATCTGTGTTGAAAGCAAATACTACACCTACCACATCAAAATATTTCTATTAATAACCTGCTTAAATTTGAACTGGGCTAAGAATAACTTTTAAGAGCCAAAGCTTAAATTACTGCAACTAGGGAACATCCTTGATCAAAATTTCACATGAACCAGAACTAAAATAATTTCCGCTTTCATCTCTTGGTCTAGTTGCTGAATAAACAGGAAGGATCAGTGGAGAGCTAGCGTGGAAACAAGGCAGGCTAGCGCTCTTCTGCTGCTATTCTGTGAGCAAATGCACTCTAGCTAAATGTTGTCCAAATCAGATTAAAAATCATAGTTTAATCATGCTGTGGTTGTTATTATAGGCACATTCAAAGTATTGTAACTAGTATTGTCTATTTCCTAGGCAATCTTCTTTCCTAAAATTCATTACAGGAATCAGTTAAAGAATCACATGATACAACAAATATCCCTTTTTCTGCCAGTCAAAGATACTTAGATTTTACTGCATTAACAGGAAATGAGAATAGAAGGTCATTGTCAAATCTAGGAGGTGGACAGGCTTTGAGTTTCAGGTTCAGCCTTTTCACACTTCAGATTCCCATACTGCCTTTGGAGCAACTTAAAAAGATCAGCATGGTATTATCCAAGTTGCCAGAATTAGCCATCTTCAGGGCATCTGTGTCCCCTATAATGTGGTGGAGATTGCTACAAACCCAATGCAGTAGCCCTTCCCTTAGGGCTGGCCTCCATGGAAGTCTTCTTCTGTTGACTACCACCGACTCAGAGGCCACTGTCTGACTCAAGGACATTTAGATGTGTTTGAGTATTTTCAACTGATATATTTGCCTATATGAATTAGTATAAAAATATTTTTTCCTGTGTCATTATTGGACCAGTCTAAGCATGGTTACTCCAATAGGTACCACAACCATATACCATGCTGCACAATATTAGTTAGCACTAGAAAAAAAGTGAGAGGATGGGAAAGAGATTCTGACAATTTTCCCTTCTGATATAAACTCTTCATCATTGTAAATCTCCATCAAACTCTGTGTAGCTTCAGCTGATGTCACTCACATGAGTTTGCTGTGCTGTTTTTCAGTGTTGTGTTCTTCCTTAATGAACTATACTTTTCTGAAGTCACAGGTTGAACAAATACAATGTCCATTTCAAGTACACTCCTCTTTCTAAGCAAAAAAATGAAGAACTGCTGTGTAGAAAGTTGAACTATTTCTTCAGATGCTGGTATCGTGGACTGGACAATCACAACATCAATTTTTATTCTCTCAAAAATTAAGCCACTTAACATTTTCTCCACAGAATCTCCTGAGTTATAGACTCTGTGTACACAGTATTTCTGAATGACTGAAAAGCACGCAGATCACCTTGTTTCAAAGCCAAAATCTTCCATGATAGTAACTCAAACACTTGTATTTTCATATTATTGTCCTTCCTTTTTTTTTTTTTTTTTAACAGTTTAAAATGAAAAATTATCCTTAGTTTGGCAGAGTGATTATGATTCAGAAAGTTAGATTTCCAGTATGACCTTGGGCCAACCACAAATGTTCCTCATCTTAATGCCTCTTGTGTAACGTTTGTGCAAAGTGAATGTAATAAAGTCGGTCCTTCAGAGGCTGAGGAAAGAAAAGCAGTGTGTGCTACTTGACAGTATATTATGAAGCATCGCAGAAAAGTCTTATTTATAAATAAACTAGGTATACACTAAAAATGGTCTATTTTCATTCTGAGTTCCTTCAAGTTTTGGGGTTGTTTTCAGTTTGGTTTGGTTTTTTTTTTTTCTTTCATCTTTGCCCTAATGTTTTATCTCTTCCGTAGTCAAATTCACTAGAGAAAGTAGATGAAGAATTGTCACATGAAGTCTGGCAGAAAAGAAATGAAAAGCATCCCACTGCAACAAATTTCATTTATTTTATAGGCTAGTTATAAAGAGATATTATAACAGGAAAGAGATGGTATCTAATGTACTGTGAAAAATAATGTCAGAAAGGATGGTTTGTTAAAAACTATTCAGATCCCTTTTCTCTAGATTGAAGGGGACTTTTACTGTTTTAAAGGCACATGCTTTTTCAGCTACTTCTTTGAATGCCTTTGCAAGACTGAAAAGCAAATATAAAGAAATCTTGCATCTAAGTAAAATTATTTTTACATGAAATCTTTTTTCAAAATTAGCAGAATATGATCTATTTATAGGCTACATATTTCTAGAGAGCTGTATGGTGTTCTAGTGCTCTAATAATAACCAACCCACCCCCTGTAAATGATACATTTTTATTTTATCTTCCACTTTTTACAGCTAGTAAAATGTAATTTCCAAAAATGACTTCAGTTCAGTAACTTCACAAGCTGTACCTGCTTGAGTATTGATCCTTCTAGCAATATTTCAGGTGTCTAATTCTATCAGTTGACAAAATTACAGTGTCAGCTGCAATTTTCATAAACTGGAAGCAACAAAAAACCTAGTACCCTTCTTCAGTTTTTGATTACTGCAGATGTTCTCAAAGCTGCAACAAAGTGAATCATCAAAGCAGCAAAGCTACACAGAGACTGATGAGAACTACTACAACAAAGAAACCTAGATTAAATAAGTAGGTAGTGAATTTCAGCTAGTTTTGTAGGTCTTGTCTTATAACATATGGCATCAAGCATAGGGATTCATGGTGAGGAAGGATAATAAGTAGAAGACCACTTGGAAAGGTAACTCGGTTCAGTAAGATAACAAATGCCAGGATTTGTGACAGAAGATCTGAAGGGAGGTGGTTAATGTTACTATGCCTCTCCTTTAGAAGTGCAAGGCTTTGATCAGTTTTTTAGAGGTGTGAGGTTGAAGCATTCACATATTATGAGATTTCACAACATTGCAGTTTCTTTTTTTTCTTTCTTACAAGCCTGCAACTCCATACATAGGATATCATCTAATTTTGCTCTCTTAAATATGTATTACACAAACACACCCACCCACATACACAGGAACACATATTTTTATAATGTGTTCTCTGTGGTCATTCATATAGATGCTCAAGGGAGCATTTGGTTTTCCACAGGCTCTTGGGAAGTGTCTGATGGCAACAATCTCCCAAGTCTGGAAGGGTGGCCTCTTCATGATTTTGAAGAATCTGTCCTATGCCACTCCATAAACAAATATTTCAGTAATCCACAAAGTAAACTGAAGTCCACTCCAGAGTACCTTTTAGCAGAGCTTAGAGTCCTGGAGTGATTTGAAACTAATTCTCTCATACTAAGAATAAGTGCTTCACTGTCTGGGGTATGGAATCAAACACAAGGTATTTGCTTCTTTACATATACAGCACTTTATTTTCCATATTCCCTACCTATTTTCTTCAATCTTAAATAATTCTTAATCTACATTGTTTCTTTTATATTTTAAGAAAAAAATATTTATTTTTAATAATACTTTTTCAATTAACTCAAGTGAAGGACTGAAATTAGCTGGATTGTGCTACAGAAAACTCAGTTGTGATAAATGAAAGTGGATAATTTCACATATTTGATGTAGATAAACCCCAGAGTACATGATTTCTGCTAACCTTGGATGTTTTACCAAATGGCCTAATTTAACGTTAAAATAGATAAATAAAATCTCCTAAGTTAGTACTGCAGGACAGGGTAACAGTGAATCACACGCTTTCATGTTTTTCCTTATTACATTTCATGTATGTCTGAGTATGTTCGTATACCAGCTGAAGTGGTGGAATGTACTATACTTCTTTGTCTTTATTATTGGCAAATAATTTGAAAATACTGAGCACTGAAACCCCCAAGAGCAGGAGAATATCAATAGCCAGAGAAGAACAACCTGCATGTTTGCAATACAAAAGAGGGATATATTGATTTGTGGAGAGTTCACCCAAATTAATTGTGCCAGCCAATAAGAAGACACCATCAATTATTTGTTTAGCTTAAAAACTTTAGTGTTATGAAAAACAGACTTCTCCAAACAGAGTAAAAGCAAATGCACACATGTGGAAAAAAACTGCACAGACAAGCATAAATAACTGTGAAGTACTGCAGCTATATAATTGTTCAATATAATTTTAGTTTAGTAAACCAGGATAAAATAGGAGGAAGAAAGGAAATTAATTTATCAACAGGGAATCTAGTAGTAAGGAAAAAAAATGTGCACATATTAGCACTTCTGTATAGTACACAGCAAGATAAAAAAATGAATCAGAATATCTAACCAATAATTGTTTTGACATCCCTTGAAATGAAAAGGAGTGAAAAGAATGTTTGATAATGACTGAAAATAGTAAAGAACAAAGGGCTGAAAGAAGCAGGAGTGATTTCCTATGAAGGGAAGAAGGGAGAGAGCTTTTTTTGCCAAAATCTACTGTACACACAGCCAAAAGAGGTATTAAGGCACTTTATGCCTTGGAGCAAATGGTGAAAGATAAAGATCAGTTATGAGAAAATCACCCAGAGGTTACAAGCTGAGTTCCAGCTTTCTGTGAAACGAACTGGACTGGAGGAAAACCATGACATCATAAATTGCCTCTGGAAACTCTATGTAGATGTCAATGAAATAAAGACTGATGTCATCATACCCACTGCCAACTTCAGCTAGTATGAGAACACATTGCTTTACCAATCCCACCTTTATTGGAAGAGCTGTCTCTGCCCTCAATCCTCAAAACCTGCAAATTCTGTAAAAACAAGTTGAACTGCAACAAGAAGAACCGGTTTTAGCCACCAGTTCAAAAGCTGATTTAAAAAAGAGATTGTTTAATCTAAGAGTAATTTACCCATGCTCTATTGCTCTTGCAACCAAAATAAAAACCAAAAACACTTGCAGTTAAGACCCATAGGAAGCTAAACAAACAGCTAGGTGTAATTAATTTGTTCATTGTTACCAATTTAGCTGAACTCCATATATTAAGTTTTGCATTCAGTGTCCATAACAGTACAATTCCAGTACATTGACCTGTTTAATAATAACATACCTCAGCATAAGCCTTGGATTTGGTGTGCCCTCTAAAGATAAAATTAAGGAATCTGATTTTCAAGAAGCTCAGTAGCAGCCCATCAACAGGAAATTAGGTTTCTCAAAGGTTATTCCCTTTAAAAAGTTATCCCTAAAGGTGGGACATTTCCCATTTCTAACATTGCATTTTCATTTGTTGCTATTGTGGATAGTTCTGCAAAAGAAAATGTAATCTAGTTTAATATTCTATGGCGTAAAGCATGCATTCATCTAAAAGAAGACAAAAACACTCTGTTACCTTATGTTATACTGCAACTAATGCCAAAGGCAGAAAGAAATAAAATATGAATGTATAAAATTAAAAGTAATTATTTTCATCATATAACTTTCATACAACCAGCAGAAAAGCTGCTTTAACTGAGCTTTCTCCTTTTTAGCATTTGATCTGAATTATCTTGGTGAGAAATTTAATCATATTTTGAAACATTTGTTTCAGAAAAATCAGGATTTGCAGTTCTTGGAATATCTCTGGAAAGTGAAAATACATATAAATTTTCCACCAGCAAATGAAATGCCTTAGAAGACAGTATGGGGTACTGACTGAAACATAAAGAAATCAAACCATAACATAGTTTTGCATTTTGCAGAAATGTACATTTGTATTTTAGTCACTCAAATCAAGGATAGATGTAACTGTAAACCTATGAAATAAAAATGTAACACTAACACCCACAGGTAACTACAATAAATTCCAAAATACTCCATTGTTTGCTTTAATAAAACCATTACTAATGGCAGTAAACAAATGTGTAGTCCTCCAGCACACAAAAAATTGATCACATGATCTTATAGTTTATGCAACAAACCTTATACCTTGACATATCTTTCTATTCTATAATACAGCACGGGTAATACAATATAGTTCCTTTCCACCCAGCTATATCTTGCTATATGTCTCTGCAGGCATCCTTTTTGTGGAAGATACAAATGAGGAGAAAATGATAAACCTGTCAAGAGGTTTGAAAAAAATCATTCCTTATTACGAAAAATAAGCTGAAACAGAAGTAAGAGTGGGTATCAAATTTACAGGCATCAAAACTGACTAAAGCAAGAGGACACTGGAGATGATATGAATGTACAGAATGATTGACCAAGGGGATAATATGGACCTGGAACGTAAGAAATGCTGGGTCGGACCTGTGGTCCATCCAACCCTGAAATCTGCCTCCAACAGTAGCAACAGAAAAGATCTTTTCAAAATATTTGAGTGTGACTGAGTCAACATGTTCAAGGAGGAAAACAAGGAAAAAAGAAAAGCTAAAATAACTTCATATTCTAAACTTTAGCACACAAAAAAATCAGAAAATATTTTGTAGCTATTTTTATAATCAAATAATTATAGATACTCCAACTAAAGAGTAAACATTATTGTAAAACTATTGTAAATAACCTACCTACTTAAGCTCTACTACTGCTATTCCTAGACTGAGCTTTCCCAAACTCTTTTCTGTAATCAGAGGCAAGTCACACCATATCTGTAATATGTCATCATTGAAAAATAAGATCCTACTTTAGAAATCATGTATGTCAGACAGAAAAAGAAGGTAAAAGAAAGCGTACTCTCCTGATCAGCAAGACTGGCAAACTGGTAACGATGAGGAGAAAGATGAGGTACTCCACAATATTTTTGCCTCAGTCTTCACTGGCAATGTCTCTTCCTATACCTCTTGAGTGGATGGACTGCAAGATGGAGACAGGGACTTGAAGAGTGAAGTCCCTCCCACTGTAAGAGAATCACGGAATTTTTCACAGAATTTTCAGAGTTGGAAGGGACCTCTAGAGATCATCTAGTTCAACTCCCCTGATGATGCAGGAATGCCTAGACCACATTACTCAGGACTGCATCCAGGCGGGTCTGGAAAATCTCCAGAGAAGGGGACTCCACAACCTCCCACAACCTGCTCTGTCACCCTAACCATAAGGAAGTTTTTTCTTATGTTTGAATGGAACTTCCTATGTTCCAGCTTGTGCCTGTTGCCCCTCGTCCTGTCGCTGGGAACCACTGAAAAGAGTCTGCCTCCATCCTCCTTCAACCCACCCTTTAGATACTTGTAAGCAAGAATAAGGTCTCCCCTCAGCCTTCTCTTCTCCAGGCTAAAGAGTCCCAGCTCTCTCAGCCTTTCCTCATAAGGGAGATGCTCCAATCCCCCAGTCATCTTTTGTTGCCCTATGCTGGACTCTATCCAGTAGTTCCCTGTCCCGCTTGAGCTGGGGAGCCCAGAACTGGACGC
>VYXH01012311.1:30831-41038 GCA_013397275.1 Burhinus bistriatus | reverse complement strand
GGGCTTATAAGAAAGATGGAGACAGGCTTTGTAGCACTGTCTGTTGTGATAGGACAAGGGGTAATGGTTTTAAACTAAAAAGTTAGATTTAGACTAGATAGAAGGAAGAAATTTTTTACCACAAGGCTCATGAAACACTGGAACAGGTTGCCAGGAGAGGTGGTAGGTGCCCCATCCCTGGAAACATTCAAGGTCAGGTTGGACAGGGCTCTGAGCAACCTGATCTAGTTGAAGATGTCCCTGCTCATTGCAGAAGAGTTGGACAAAATGACCTCTAAAGNATAAGAAAGATGGAGACAGGCTTTGTAGCACTGTCTGTTGTGATAGGACAAGGGGTAATGGTTTTAAACTAAAAGGTTAGATTTAGACTAGATAGAAGGAAGAAATTTTTTACCACAAGGCTCATGAAACACTGGAACAGGTTGCCAGGAGAGGTGGTAGGTGCCCCATCCCTGGAAACATTCAAGGTCAGGTTGGACAGGGCTCTGAGCAACCTGATCTAGTTGAAGATGTCCCTGCTCATTGCAGAAGAGTTGGACAAAATGACCTCTAAAGGTCCCTTCCAACCCAAACTCTTCTACAATTCTATGATTCTAAATCAGTCCAACAACTACATCTTTCAAGGTCAGCATAAAATCTCATTCTGCTTTATTTGGTTTTCAACCCAAATAAGAGAACGGCTTTTGAAATTAAAACATAGCAGATCCAAAATGATCAAAGTAGTGATGGAAGTGCAGTGATTAGTTCCCAGTTTGGAGAACTCGAAATCTTAATGGTCTACATTCTGAAAAAAAATTTCTTGCTTGTCTTTCTCTAAGCTTCTCTATAACAATTCACAGTCACACATGACCACACATACAACTATAATTACGGCCTTTTTCTGAACAGAGCACATTATCAGGGTATTGTAATAAGTGTATAAAGATCTTTCATTAAAAGGGAGTAAGCATAATTTCATGTGAAGAATCACATTCAAGGGAGCAGTTAGTGTGTCAGTGATTACTTTTTCTTTAGAAATGAGCATTTTATGTCATTTTATGTGATGGACAATAGATATGAGTTGTACACTAAAAGACAAAAATATGTTCAAGTGGCTATTTAAAAGTGAGTAAAAGGTTTATGCTCGGCAAGATGAACAGCTGTCTACTCGTTGTTAAAGCATTGAGAACCAACATGCCTTTTTGTCTCGTTCAACAATGTATCTGATAAACCTGCATGTTTCACAATTCAAACTTAACTTTCCTTCTTCACAAAAAAAATACATACCATTTCATTAAACATATTTGAGCTTGCTAATAACTTTTGTACACTAGTTATCACAATATTTCATAGGGATTTACTTTAACCTTTACACTTAGATTTGTGTAAATTAGATTTTAAAAAGTAAGGAAAACAACATACTTTACACTCTTGCCATGACTGAAAAGTCTCAGAGATTTTAGTGACAGAGAATTTTGTTTCTTCTAATTCTGCCAAGAAGGACAGTCCTGTAAGTATAACCTGTATTTTGGCATTATTTTCACAGAATCACAGAACAGTTGCAAGGGACCTCTGGAGATTTTCTAGCCCAATTCCCCTGCTCAAAGCAGTGTCAGCTAGAGTAGGTTGCTTGAGGCTGTGTCCAGTTGGGTTAACTCCAAGGATGGAGACTCCACAGCCTCTCCGGGAAACCTGTTCCAGCATTCAATCACCCTCACAGGGAAAAAAAAAGGGGGGTTCATATTCAGACAGAACTTCCTGTGTTTCAATTTGTGCCCTTTACATGTTGTTGTTCTGTGACTGGACTAGACACCACTGGGAAGAGTCTATTAATGAGAATAACAAGTAAGAATTTTCTCAGTGGGAATAAGGAGGTACAAAGTACATTTCTTTGACAGAATTGGAATGAAAAAGGTAACCTTTGTAGGCAATGAGAATAAAACAACACTGATAACAGCAATCAGCCCAAGAACAGAGCTGTGCTTAACTAGTCTGCTTCACAGCCTATAAAACAGATTCTGCTTTCTCTGGCCTTTGCAAGAGCACAGTTGCAGCCTTGTCTCTAATTCTGGGCATCATACTTCAAGAAAGTCCCCATTAGTTGCCACAAAGCAAGAGGAAGGGCAGTAAGCCCTCTCAGGAACAACTGAATGACCTAGGTTACTCAGCCTAAAGTAGAGAAGACTACAGGCAAAAGAGACAACTGCAAGATGATATTCATGATATATGCAATACATAAACACATATTTTTTTCCTAAAGAAAATTCTTCATGCCTGTGGCAGACAGAACTAGGGATAATACTTTTGCATTGCAGCAAGGAAGATTCAGATTAGATATTAGAAAAAATGTATCTTTTGCAAAGGTAGTGGAGCACTGAATTAGATTGCTCTGGAAAGTATCAATCTCCAAAACTGGAAACATATGGAAATATATATTAGGAGTGACATAAATATGGATCCCTGTCGATCATAGGCTAAATGACCTCTCAAAATTCATGCAGTCCTCTGAGCCCATATATTGAAATTGCATAAACAGGCACTTATTAACTATACGTGCATTTAAATGAAGTTAATCTGTACTGATTTAAAAATAAGTTAAGAAACATCAACTTATCTCTTGACAAAAATGAAATGAAACACACTGTTTAGCTGGAAGAAGGACTAAAATTAATATGGATCCATAAGAGTAAGAACCAAAACTGAATAAAATTCTATAATTATATCATGTTTTTCTTAAGAATTGAACTAGAATTAAATTACTCCCCGAGGAATAGGATAATAACTGGAATCAGTTCTTTGTTACAGAATTAAAGCAACACTGCTGTGCTGTTGATGCTGACCCAGTATTTTGGGCTTTCTTAATCTATTTCTTCCTAGATCTATGATTTATGACATCTGAGGACTGACCTTTAAATTTCTGCCCTAACAAGCAGGTTTATTTGTGCTCCTTGGTAATGAAAAATAAAGGCCTCCAGGCCAGTAGGTATTAACTTCTTTAAACATAAGACATTGTCTCACATATAACGTCCTAGAATTTGTGACAAGCAACACTATTTGAGGTCTAACTAGTTTCAAGTCTTCTAAAATAAATCTAATTGATACTGCCTAATGTACCTTATTTTGCTACCTAAAAGCTATTTCTAAATGCAGCAGAAAACTACCCTTCTAAAGCAAACTGGCTTCTGAAATGCAATGCAGCAAAGAAAAACATAGAATTATTTTTTTCTAACATGACTATGAAATAAGCATTTCTATTAATCTTAAGTTTGTTGAACACCACACATATCAATTGTCTTTCTACTTAGATGTCTATAACGTCAACTAACTATAAATGTCAAATTTGCTCTTCTGATCTCTTGAGAAATGTGACATTAAAGTTAGTGAAAGCATTTATTTAGACGAATTTTTATGTAGAGGTTGGGTATTATATACATTGAGTCTGGGATATGGCAGCTTGAAATCCATGTGGATACAAATACACATACATGTGGACTTATACCAGAAGAGAATATGAAGATGTTAAATTCACAGAGGCATATTAAAATATGTATGAGCATTAGTATTATGGACAATAAGCCAATAGCACTTGACACAACTGTTCAAGTGCTTGAAATTATAACAATTTATTTCACTAACATAGTTTAACATAGGCAAAACAACACACTTTTCATTAGTTTCATAAAGGGCTAAAGCATTTTGGTGAAGTGAAACCAAAGCAAAGAAACAAGCAATAATTTTCCCAAGACACTGACCTACCTATAGAACCTTGTGCAAACGGTAAAAATTTGGACAGACATTCGCCATCCTGGTCTCAATATAGCAGTGAATCATTAAAAAACTCATTAAGTGAGGTTATCTAACCCATCAGAAGATGCACTAACATTCATGCATTTAACATGCTAGATTAAGACAATTTGCAAGAATGTGTGCTAAAAAAAATGAGTTAACATTCTTTCTAATTGAATCAGTGGGTTATGGAAATGAAAAGAAAGATAACTAGCACTTTCCACTACACTTGACCAAAGAAAGACTGCAGTAGGAGAAAAAGTTTTCAGATATTTAGGTCTGTAAGACAATAAATACCAGAAATAGATAACTTAGGCTTGTAAACATGTGTATACTAGATGTAACAGTGACATAGAATCACAGACCGAAAAGGAATTGGCAACGTAAAATGACTTTACTTTCAGACACCCACAAGTTCAGACAAACGTATAATACATGTTTATTCCAGCAGGACCTTTGAAAAAGAAATTGTTGGTCTCATCACTCAAAAAGTGCATTCCTGAAAAGTTTAAAGTTACTTAAAAAAATATTAGAGAGTTTGAGGAAAAAAAAGAGGCTCATCCAATGACTAATTAAAATGACAGAGACATTCATCTGACTCATTGGTTAGTCACACTGCTCTAAGCAGTAAAAATAGTGTCTCATTAGTCTTTTAAACATTTATTCCTTATTCTACATGAAATTGATACTTAATCACTTTCCTAGTGTACAGCAGGCACTTATTACACAGGGAAAACTTGGAGAACAGAAAGTTTATAAAATCTCTGTCAATCTTTCCTACATGTTAAGAATGATTCATTATAATGGGCCATGAGCGGCAGGGTGACACTGAATGGAAGCCTGTAATTAACTTTGCTTCATGTTTTATTGATAGCATTTGCTGTTTTATGAGATCTGATCATACATCTTGAGCAATGTGCAAACGTATGGGTCATGCTGTACTTAGATATCCTGGCACTGGGGGATATATGCGAAACTAAATAGATTAGATGGAAAATGTAGCACATCCCTTGTGATATGTGTACATGTTTAGATGCTCCCTTTTCTGCCACCTGTTTGATATTGTTTCTGACTCAAAGCACACTTAACATTTAATATGAAACATGGAAGTCGAAGTTCTTTTTCACTGTCTTGGGCCAATATGTACTTATATCAGTCATGGGCAGGCTGATACAGAATATGAAAAAATGCATACTCTCCCTTACAAACAAACATATCTGTACTTTGAAATGCTTACACTTCTTACACTTCTGATCAATTTGGGAGTTACAGAGAACTTGCAGTTACAAACTTGAGGAGAGATGAATGGGTGTGGATGAGACTTCTGTTATCCTGGAAGCAAGTCACTCACAAATTGGGAAAAATATGTGTTTTTTTGTAATATGGGTAATTTGGCAAAGCTAAAAATAAATTTACAAAATCCTTAAAAGACCATGGATTATTTAGGAACAGATGGTGTGAAAGGCATTTGAAATCCCTCATGTAAACTGTGTTCTACTTCATATAAACAATATAAACAGAAGCTCACAGACCAGGATCTTCTTCCAAACGGTTTTGACCCTAGTCTTCACATCTGGTATCACATTCCTGTTCAATAAAGTTTTGAGTTTTATTTTCAGAAGGAAACAAGTCAGTGGATTACCTATCAGAAGACCCTCTTATCTCATGATTCAGACAGTGGGAGGTTAAAAAAGTGGCTTAAATCTCCTACTATCTGCAAAGAAACATTCTTTTGAAAATGTGGAAACTTTAGTTCTCTCTGTGTCTATTTTTTCCCAATTGAAAGAATTTGGTATGATTTTTTGAATAATTTTTAAATATCATAATAGTTTTTGCTGTGACGTTCCACTTCCCAACTCTGCTCAGTATTTCTACCACGCTTTTGATGAGATCAACTTCAGAATCACAGGCTTCATCAAAAAAAATTGCATTTTTTTTCTTTTGTCTTTCTTTTCTGAGCTCCTGTGGTACATCCACTTCATGTTTCTAAACTTCAATATCTTCCTTCACTATAAAGCCGCAGTCTGAGGAGGTCCTTCTAGTCTGATGAATGAAGCAAATATTAGTGGAGAAAAAAAACAGTACAAACACATAATTAAAGACTGCATTATAGACAAGAAAGAAAGAAACTAGAAATGCAGAGGCAAAATATTTCTGAATTTCCTAACTATTGAGTGGTCAAGTTAGCAAACTTACTGCTATTCCTTCAAAACTATTTTTCTGCCTGTGCATTTATCCAACTTCAGACTTGACTAATGATGGAAGAAGAAGAAGCATATCGACAGACAGCACTGTGTCATGGACAAATCTAAAATTCTGGCTATATGAAAGATCCTCTTAATTAAAGTCAAACAGACAAAATAAGTAATGGGTAATTGGAAGCCTTTTGTCAGAAACACAGGTTATATTTTGGTTTCACTGACAAACCTGGAATACAAAAGTGTGGACTGAGACACAATTCTGTGTATCAGCAGCCACAGGCATTCAAAAAAGCATGACTCATGTTTTAAACACTCATAGACTGGTTTAACAATCGTGAAGTTTACAGAACATTTTACGTGTTTTGCCCTTGTCTTCTAGTTCTTCAGTATTAATGAAGGGATAGAGTGTACCATCAGCAAGCTTGCTGATGACACAAAACTGGGAGGGGTGGCTGATGCACCAGAAGGCTGTGCTGCCATTCAGCATGACATGGACAGGCTAGAGAGGTGGGCAGAGAGAAATCTCATGAAGTTCAACAAAGGCAAGTGTAGGGTCCTGCACCTGGGGAGGAGTAACCTCATGCATCAGTACAGGTTAGGGACTGACCTGCTGGAAAACAGCTCTGTGGAAAGGAACCTGGGAGTCCTGGTGGACAACAGGATGACCATGAGCCAGCAATGTGCCCTTGGGGCCAAGAAGGTCCATGGCATCCTGGGGTGCATCAAGAAGAGTGTAGCAAGGAGGTCACGGGAGGTTATCCTCCCCCTCTACTCTGCCCTGGTGAGGTCGCATCTGGAGTCCTGTGTCCAGTTCTGGGCTCCCCGGTTCAAGAAGGACAGGGAACTGCTGGAGAGGGTACAGCAGAGGGCTACAAAGATGATTAGGGGGCTGGAACAGCTTTCTTATGAGGAAAGGCTGAGAGACTTGGGTCTTTTTAGGCTGGAGAAGAGAAGGCTGAGCGGGGATCTCATCAATGCTTACAAATACTTAAAGGGAGAGTGCCAGCAGGATGGCACCAGTCTTTTTGCAGTGGTGACCAGGGATAGGACAAGAGGTAACAGGCACAAACTTGACCATAGGGAGTTCCATCTGAATATGAGGAGGAACTTCTTTGCTTTGAGGGTGGCAGAGCACTGGAACAGGCTGCCCAGAGAGGTGGTGGAGTCTCCGACTCTGGACATTCAAAACTCGCCTGTGCAACCTGCTCTAGGTGTCCCTGCTGTGGCAGGGGGGTTGGACTAGATGATCTCCAGAGGTCTCTTCCAACCCGTGTGATTCTGTGATTTTGTAATAGCACATTTAATTTGCATTTCCAAGCATTCTTCTGACAATATGACAGGTAGATTCTCATACAAGCTGTTGATTCCACAAGTTAAGGGTTTGTGACAATGTGCTGAAAAATATGAGCCTTGCAATGAAATCCCAAGGTGGAAAGCATTGCTGCAGTCTCATACTGGTTTCAAATAATTTTACTTGATGTAGTACAATCATTAAGGAATTTTTGCTCTACTCTTTTCAATAAACAGTTCCCTAGTTTGACAATCTAAGCTGTTTACAGTGACTTTTAATAGCTATCTATCAATAGCTCATATTTTCAAGCAATTTAAAAGTCACAGAGGCATATATGTCACTCAACTTGTATTACAATCATGTACTGTGAGTTATAAAGCACCAAAATTTTCCTATGAGACAAAACATCGAATACAGTAAAGGATCAATCTGGTTTGACTAAACGATCAGCTTCATGCAATGACTCATTAAGTCACGGTAAGAGTTAGCATGTAGCCTGGAGAAGTAAGCTCAGGTTTGTAAAGTAAGAAATTCTGCATTTAAAATTCTGCCTGTACCATAGCTTTGACCTGTATCTTTAAAATTACTTTACAAAAAAAACCCACCAAGATTTAATATATACATATTTTTTTATTTTTAAGTATTTTTATATTTAAGGAGAGTTACAGCTGATGAGGAAACACTTTCCTTACATAGGCAATGTTAAATCAGATGCTAACATATGACTAACTGTCATCGGCTTAAACAGACCTTAGGATGCCAAAACCCCTGCAGATGGTTTACATAAAGATGATAAAATAGGACTTTTTCCTGTAAAGTTCTACTCTTGGTATCTCTCTCTCACATGAGGAAAAATGCTTATTTTTTTAGCCAAATGTTAAGAGAACAGAGATGTGGCTCACTCTGGTCTGTAGTCAGAACTCAGAAAAATGCTAGTAGGTTATTTTTCACTACAAATTTAGAAAGCTGCTTTTATAAAATTTTCTTAGTTGCAAACAACAACAACAAAAAAGCTATCCCAATTGGTCTCTGTGAATAAAAAACATAGAACAAAATGAGTTCCCATTTGGCCAATGGAGATTTTTTTGGTTAAAGAAATGTTTCAAATCAGTTGAGCTCCTGAAGTCTTCAAAAACCAGCTATGTCTACATATATATATACACACACATCTTTTGAGTTGTGTTTCATTGTAAAAACTGAATGTATCAGAGAAAACAGTTACTTGAATTGATCTCTCCTGCCTCCATTAAAATGCAAATAACCTTTCAAAATATACTTCCTTACACAACTTTTTCAACCTTCTGATAACCTTTCAGGAATGCTTTGAAAGCAGTCAGTCTTGTAGCTTTTTCTATGCCTTTTCCAACCCACAGCCTGTTTCTCTTCTATATAGAAGAAATGAGGGAGATGCTATAATTCATTCCAGTGCTACTCAGTTGATGCATTTGCTAATTAGTGTATGAACCATCCTCTGAGAGCAATATTTAATTACTGCAGATATTTAGATGATACCATGAGATCCCAGCCAAGCCTCAAATATTTTTAAAATTACCTAGGTAACATTTTTTTTTTTTTTCCTTAATTATTAGCCCAGTCCCTCTGAAAAGCAAGGTCTCTAAATTAGAGAAATGTGGTGGATGAAATGTTATTTTTTGCCGCTATCAGCAAAAAGATTTTCCTCTATGAGGTTCTGTCAAATAAAAAGCTTAGTATGCCACTAATGGCCATGACCTGTGGCAGCTTTGTTGTACTGTGTAACTGAATTATTTCCTTTTCTAAATCTCCATGTGTGCCACTGAGAATGCTAGGTCAGCATATATAGTAAACAAATCACCAATCACCCAATGACTACTGTACCGTCTGCCTCCAGAATGAAAGATCTCTTCCCTAGCTTGAACTTTTGGACCTTGAATTTGACCTTGTCTGAGCTTTTGTTAAGTTAACAAATGATTTTGATGGTAAAACTGTGAATCTATATATAAGACTGGTGAGGGAAACACATTAATAAGGAATTAATTAATTAAGTCAGGTTGCTTGACCCAAGCATGCAAGCTCTCGAAATTTATTTCCTTCTCACACTTCTGTATTGTCACTGCAGCTTTCATTTCTCCCTTCTCCATGAATCCATTTATATTGATCACATCAGTGCTCTTGGCATTTTTTTCCATATTTCTACTATTCCTTGCATGAAACAGCTCTGCTGGAGTTCCTGTTTCCTTCTGATTTCAGTTTGTTTCCACTGTTTTTTCAAACAGCAGGTTACAGTTAATTAAAGTAATATGAAAACAGATACATTTAGTATAGGAAGTGTTTGTAAATTGATACATATTTTTTATAGCAATGTTTTGAAATTGTATGTTATTAATAAAGTTACACAAATTATTACCCTAAATCTCATATTCAGGTAATTACAAAAATAAAATTAACATCTGTTATTACAAATGCATAATGCCAAGTCATAATGTGCAGGTTAGGGGTTAATACAAGCAAATTGGATACGGTACATAACACAAAATAAATTATTGTATGGTAGTGTAATTACATTCCAACCATTATGTTAATTATAATTTATATCAATTCAATAATTAAAGAAAACAAGCTCTTCCTTTGGTTTCCTATTCAGATTCTTCTGCATACTAAATTATTCTATGTCAGTTAGTGTGGCACTGGACCATAAATCTGACAGCACTACATGGTGACATTATTTTTAATATTCAAGAGAAAGCTGTCTGTATGCTAGATTTTAAATAAATGTTTTGTTAATTAAATTGGGTCAAAAGTAAACAAGATAGAGTTAAACGGGGCATAGAAAATCCACTTGTTGACCATCCAAAGAATTAAATTAAACATTTATTACCTTACAAATACTGACCTAAAGTGTTACTTTAAAATGTCTTTATTGCAAAATTAAATTAGCATGGGATAGGTTCTCTAAGGACAATCATAGCCA
>VYXH01012311.1:1343-26324 GCA_013397275.1 Burhinus bistriatus | reverse complement strand
TCTGGCCCCATAAACTTGTGGCTGTCCAGTTGATGTCGCAGGTCACGAACTGCTTCCGCTTGGATTACGGGGGGTTTATTCTGCTCTTCATCCCTGTCTTCCAGCTCAGGAGACTGAATACCCTGAGGATGACTGGTCTTACTATTAAAGACTGAGGCAAAGAAGGCATTAAGTACCTCAGCCTTCTCCTCATCCTTGTTGACAATCTTCCCCTCTGCATCCAATAAGGGGTGGAGATTCTCCCTGACTCTCTTTTTGTTGTTAATGTATTTGTAAAAATCTTTTTTGTTTTAATCTGATGCAATCACTAAAGACTCCAAAAAGATTCAAGATTCTTGATGTTATTCAGATATCAAATACTGCACACTATAAAACATCTACATAAAGTAGGTATCTTTATGTTACTCCTTTTCTGAATTTAGGTCACTAAGTACCTGTCCCTATTTGCATTTTATTTTAATTTTTTTCCTTCCTCAGAAGCTCAGGTGTCTTGACAGTCTCAACATTTTAATTTTTCTGAATTACTTGCACCAAAAATAAGGATCTTCGTTCATTTGCCTAGCAAATATGTCTGTAGCACTATTTTCCTTCTACTGTTGTATCCTGGTATACTAGTTGTCCTCTTGTGATAATCCAGAACAACTCTGGTCTTGCATACCTCTTCTATTATATACTAGTCCTAGATCTGACTCAGATATCCCAATGCATCTCAAACAGTACAAGTTGCCTATATTTAGCCCACTGAATTCAAGCCCAAAGCATAACTTCCTTTCTTTTGCTGAAATAATGCTTACAAAATTTTGGACAGACTGGACCCTATATTTAAGATTCAATGGCCAAAAAACCTTAGCATTTCTATTTGACGATGTCTCATCACCAATTTCAGTTCTGATTTCAAGATCTTTCCCAAGCAGAATGCAAGCTGGCCTCCAGGAAATTAAGCCTCTTTATAAATAACTTTGCATCACAATTCAGAATTCCACTTCAACAAAAGCAGTTGAAAAAAAGCATTCAATTTCTTCATATAAGGAGTATTTTTTTAGTTTGCTCAGCTGAATACAATTGTAGTACAAGTCCTTGTCTGACAAGATAACACGTACTACTTTGTAGTTCCATTACAATTTTACTATTTTCTTCTTGTTTGTTAGTACTGAAAACTTAGGACAAACATCATCAATATACTGCATGATCTTTTGAAAAACATTCACCACTTTGTACTGACATGAAGAATATTGATATTGTCTGGACTTATATCAAACCCTTTTCCAGTTAAGGAATCTAGAATATATGAAAACATCTTCTCTTAACCATTTTATATTTCAGTTTGTTCAAGAAAGCTGTAAATAGGTGAATTAAAGTATGTTGTCACTGTCAGTGAAGCCATTAGAAAAATCAAACCAAGTGGAACAAAAGAACAATCTGTATCCCAGCCTACAGCACAGGACTTAAGATGTCCTTCCTGAGATGCCTCAGAACTACTAATATTAAAGGCAGTCGTATTTCAGTTTCTGTTGTAGAAAATGAAACAGAAAACTGAATAATACAAGGAAAGATAATTCAGCACTTGCTATACTATGTTTCTTTTCTGAATGGACCATTCTTTATTTAATTTCAACACTTTGATATACATTCATATTTATATTTTATATTATTTATCTGATCACTGCTTTCTTAAGAGGAAAGGCATAGGATTAAACAACAGGTAATAAGCATCCATATAAACACAGAAATCCAGGGGAAATCGGACTGTTGTTTTCTTTTAAAATTGTCACTAGCATTAGTGTCCAATAAGGATCTAGTCTTGTATCCCTTAACAGCAGTTTTATTTTAAGTGTTACCTGAAAAAAGCCCTCCTAAGTGATCTTTGATCCCTGTATAAGTAACTTCCATCTGGTTGGCTGGATGGCCTTTGCTGTCCTTTGGAGTCTGAACTGGCCACACAGGAAACTCATGTACCTATTTTAGGGGCCCTAGCTTACTTACACTTAGTTCCAGACCAGTTTTTTTTCTTAGAGCAATTCAAAATGTGGCAGAAAGGAAAACCTGCTCCTGATCTTTTGATTACACTGGAAAATAGTTGTTTTTTCAATTTACTCATGCAAGATTCCTGAGTTCTTTCCTCCTATAGAGCCTCTTACAGGAAAAGACCACAAATTGGATAGCAGATGTTCTCTGACCTCCTCTGTCCACTCCTTCTGTCATAATAGCATAGATGTGCCAGTTACTGCTAAGTCCTCTCTTAGTTACTAAACACAGAAGAAACCCAAAGCACATTCTCAGAAAAACCTTTAACCAAGGTCTGGCTACAGAGCTGGCACCGAGGTAAAAGAGGTACTCTAAGTACTGAGGCTGGAAAGCTGTATTTCTCCTGAACCAGAGCATAGGAGGGAGATGACAGAGGACTCTGTCTGCTGTAAGAACATGACAACATAGAGATAGCACTGAGCAGATGTGATTGTCCTTTCTGTTTCATAATTCCCATCTATATTATCAGAACAAACACATTTCTTTTACAGGTGTCCCCTGGCCAAGGCGTTATCAAAGACTGCAGTCAGAAGGGAGATACCAAAGCAATGTTACACCCAACTGCTCAGCTCCCCTACCTTGCTTCAGGTATTTACTGAAATTTAGACAAGTGTTCCTTCCCAAGGCAGTGGTACAGGAAAGCACTGTCCAGTGCAAACTGTGAGCCTTTATATGAGGAAATTATCATATAAAGAAGGTATTAATGAAGATGGCAATTGCTCCCAGCTGGTTTTCAAAGGAAGAACTTTATACAGCTCCATACCCGAAAAAATCAGTAAACACATATAATATTTTAGACATGATGAATTGCTTTCAAGGAAAAATTATTACATGGTAAAGCTTAAGTTATAAAATAAATTGACTTTAGTAGTCTGTTTTTATTGTTACTCTGGATCATATCAGCATAGTCCCATAATGAGTTGTGTTAGTACAACTAAAATGCTGGAAAATGAACAGTCTAGCTTGGACAGGAATATCCCGAGCACATGTCACTGGTCCAACATATGATTGACATAATTGTGTGAATCAACAGATATTCTTATATAAACATTTCTTTTTGTTTGTTAATACATCTGTGTAACAAGAATATTCTAACATACTCTCCTGTATTTTAGCACACAAACATAAATATCTTCCCCCGTGTTTTTCCTTCAGAAATAACTTTACAAACTATGGAACAAGACTATTGTATATTATATGGATTACATGGATTCCCACCAGCATGGGATATTATTTATCCCTAGTTCTTGTCCCAAAATAATCCTGAATTTATCTGTCACTGTAATCCCTACTAATCACCATAGTTACTAGCATACCAGCTTTTGGTTGCTATTGTAAACGGGTGTGTGCAGTGCAGTACCAGTATGTAGCTGTCACAGTAAACATTGCCTGCCACTCCTTTGCCACTGAGTCCACCACACCATTTAAATTCTTCATTAAAATACACTTCTTTGACTTTATGTTGACATATGTATTAAAAAATTGAGTGAACATAACCTACAAACACTGACACTAAATAAAATATGAAGTTTCAAAGAAAGCACATTCAAGAATAACAGTATGCTGAATGTCTCAGGCAAAAACTTGCATTGTTTATACTACTATGCAGTTGTGTAAAGATAGAACTAAAATACAGATCTTCCTATCTTTGGGCCAACACAACTGCTGTAACATAAGGTACGTTGGCTACGTTATTCTGCAGCAATATACTTTTATTTTTAGTACATGAAATCTCAGCATCACAATGATTCCACTTTGGTCCATAGTCAATATGCTATGAGAAACACAACTTAAATCTTAGCACTGAATGCCCTGGTAATTTCTTGTTTCATCATCCAAATATTGCAGAGCTGTGGGAATCAAGGGTTATTGGACTTGAAATTATTTTGATGGGATTTTAAACTCCGTACTTATACAAAAAGAATGTAAAATAACCTTTCTTAAAATGAAACAAACTTGTGAAGAAGAATAGCAGTAACATGCAGTAAAAGTTATTATCCATGCATTTCCTTTGATTTGTGGAGTGCAATATTAACCAGGGTGACCCTTTTCATGTGCTACTTCATCGTTAATAGCTGAATTAAAATTTACCTTATTCATTTTCCTCTTTTGAGAAACACAGTGAGTGTAACTAATTTGGGATGTTTTTTACTAGAGTATTTATTGCTTGATGAAACAATGTGTTAACCCATCATAAAAAGTTGTTTATATAATATATTACATCTGACAGGATTAGCCAATGAAGAATATTTTCATTAATTACTTTGGTTTAATTCTACATAAGTGAAGTCATTCCTTGCAGAAGTACATTGGCATAAGAAACATGTTTTTCATTTTTCATCAAAAGGCAAAATCATTCCTATTGGTGGCTAGATGCGTAAGAGAGAAAGGGGGAAAGCAGAGGACACAAGAAGCCTGTCTGGGAACCTCCTCAGTTTGATGTACTGGCTGTGTCCAAACCAAGAAATACATATATTCATGTTTCACAGTCTTTACCCCCTCATGCCAGGCAGAATTTCTCGCAGAGTGGACTGCAGATCCATTCCTGTACACACATACACATTTTCTTTCAGAAGAAACAGAGTTCATAGGGAAGAATGGAGCATATCAAGACCTGAGAGCTGGGAATGGGTCTCTGATCATCCAGTTCAGACATTCCTACTAAATTTGTAGGGATGGTCCAAAATTCCAGTGAAATTGTTTCTCCTCAGAACGTGCTGATAGGACGGGGCTTAAACACTGTGTTTTGCACACTTAGGGAAAAAAATGGCCTATAGTGCTGGATGGATGAAAAAGTGAAAATTAGATTCCTACTCTGAATCACCTGCTAGAGGACCTGTTTTGAAAGGATTCAGAGCAGCAACCTGTATCTAGGTACTCAAAACTGCTCCCTGCAGCAGGGTCTGCCTGATCACCAAATCCAGAGGAAGCTTAAAGGTACTTGGTTCCCCAGGCTAAAGTCAGCATTTGTGAATACCAGGCCCTATCATTCTTTTACTGATATTTGACTGGAGTTTCAGTGTAAAGGTAAAATTTTAATGATGAATGGTCCATACTGTCCTACATTTGATACAATGGAAGTTCGTTGTCAAGGAATCAAGTTCAAGGATGAAAAAAAACCCAACTAAATGCTTTCTAAAAAGAATAAAGAGTGCCAGAAAGAAGTTTGCTGGTTTATTACTTTCTGTATGTTCAATGCCTAAGCTTTTGAGATCCTTTGAGGACATATCCACCTAAGTCTGTTAGGTCTTCATGATGCAAACAAACCTGACAACATAAAAGCACACTGTGTTCTTTATGTGAGAATGCACTATCTTTACACGGCATGATGTACACCTGTTTTTTTCTTTTCCTGTGGACTATTTTACCTAGTGTTCTATAAGAACAGCTGTCTAATGCATATTTTGCCTTAGGATCCCCATCACAGATATAAGCATCCACTGTTGGGGAGAGGGAGAGAGCAGGGGATGGGAGGGAGGAGACAGCTTTTTTTTGTTAACTTGCTTTCTTCAAGTATTACCACTATTATGCTTTTATAATTTATTAGTGTTATGAGAGATGCCATTATAAAACAGAACAATGTGTGATGGCAACTGTGCCATTAAGGTCTCTAGTGGAACATTAATTATTGATCTTTACCTCAAAAGCATCAGAACGTTGTATTAGAGCTGCAATGAACTGTTCACCTTACAAGCATTCAGCTGAACTATGTCATTCAAAGGTGACAAGGTTTAGCTCTGCTACTATATTCAGAGCACTCTGAAGCCTGCAACAGAATTGCAAACACAGCCAAACCTGCCTATCAGAAACAGGCTATCTGACACAAATAACCTTTTTGTTGGACAGGACATTTTTTAACTCATTCTCAGTTTCTTATTCCTTGTTTTTCTTCTGAGTTTCCTTTCCTCTTGCAAACCATGCTTTTAGTGATAAGGGTCTGGCAGAGGGTTTATCACTCTTCTTAAGTGAGTGGTGCTGTAGTCAGTTCTGTTGATATCATTCAGGGATGAAAGAACCTTACAGGTAAACTCCCAGATTTACAAGTCAGTAGCTCTTCCTGGTAGGTGTTCTACCACAAGTAAATAATGATCTCCCTGCTGTGATATGGGCTGAGATAAGTAAACATGTGGCACAACACTACTCAAAATCAATCGCTGGGAGAAAGTAAGGCCTCTTCCTGCTGCAGTGCCAACAGCAAAGCCTCTCTCCTTGGTTTTGCAGGAGTTTTGAAGATTCCTTCATTAATTTGAGCTACTGAAGAGTTACAGCCCTGCTGATAAAGTGTCTGGTGTGTTGTTTTATCATGTGGTGTCACACAGCACAGTCATCCCCCTCTAGTCCCTGCTATTCATAAGCATATGCCTTACTTTTAGCATTAGCGACTGACATGTTGTAGGACTAGAAAAATACTTACGGTAGATATCTTTTAATCACCTGTGACTATACCTAATTTTGCTTAACCTTTTTTCCTCTGTTCCCCTCATTTCTGTCTCTTACAGAAAGCACAGAATTTTCATTTCTCTCTCCTATTAAGTTTGTGCTGACTTTGAGAGAGCATCTTTCCACTTCTGGCCGTTCTTAAACCTAACAGACTACAGACTGTATTTTTCACATTCACAGAAGTATAGGGTAGAAAGGTCATTTTTCAAACAACACTTTTCTTACTGTAATTGCCTTTTGTCTGTCATTTTTCCCCTTGCTGATGGCCATTAAAATAGGACTGACTGACTGATGTGGTGATGTTGGTCAAACCTGGCCCTACAGATGACAGCTTGAGCCTGAGCAGGTGAGGAATCAGTCTGTGGGGCTGGCAGATTAATTCTCTTACTGTTAGCATCCTTAAATTACAATTGGTCTGTCTTGAGACAGCACTGTTGCTGCAGAGTGTGGCCAGTTTCCAGATAAACCACAACAACCCACAGTAGTAGAGAATCTAGTTCTGATAATATGCCAGGATGAAAGCATTTAGATTAGACTGAGACATCCTAAGGGAAATGAAATCACAGATATATTAATCTATAAAAAGATAATCTTTGCCCCTAAAAGGAATTTCTAACTCTATGTTACCTGCACAACCAGGATTAAATGTTCAGATTCTGGTGTGTTGTTTTTTCTTTCCGTGTCATCATGATTGCTGAGTAAGGAGTAGGTAAATCTTTGTTCCAGAGGCTCTCCAAGAGAGCAAGAAATGAACACAGGGAAGGAATGCAAGATCCTTGGATCATGAACAATATGAATAAACTATATGAGGTATCAGCTATAGATCGTGAGCTATCTGAATCAACTGCACCACAGTAGAACAGGTACTCCTTAGGTGAGATTGCTGTGTTCTGTCAATGTAGCTATGTTGGGAAAAAAGTCTACAGATATAAAATTGCACTTCCTGGCTGGTACAAGTTAGCAAAATCTCTAGAATGGAGACAGCTATGTCAGCAAACAAGAGGTTTTTCTCAGCTTAGCCTATGACCTGACAAAGGTAACATGGCTTTGTGAGCAAAGCTCTCCTTTTGCCACATTTAAAGCATCTCAGCTAGGGAGCTCTGTCAACGTGTGTGAACACAGTATACAGTGAGCAAAATCTGAGATGTAGATATGGGTATGTTAAACAGCTTACTAACAACCACATAGAGGGCATATGTGGGGAGAATGGAAAAAAATCCAGAATTCATTAGACACTGGAAAGGAAATATAAAAGACAAAGAGGGACCTTTCAGCTACTCTAAGACTTGTCACATATTTAATTTCATGATCTCTGGTATCATCCACAGCACATGTAATTGTACGATGAAGGAAAGCGAGATAAGCTTGCTATTACTTTCTTTCTAGATTCTGCTTTTGTAACTCTGTAAAGTAACATGATTACCTGAATGCAGAGAGTTTCACTGAAGTTATTTCAAAATTAAAGGTATTCACTAGCTACCATACAGAAATGATATCAGAATTCATTTGCAAGGATTTAAATCTTCCATCTGTAAATTGACAGTTAAATCCAGCTCAAGCTGAAAGCAGCCAACTGCCATCCGATGACTGTTCAATGCACTGTGTAAAATTACTTTAATTCAGTGTTGGACAATACCCAAATAAAAATATGCATCTTCCCCAACTGAATGAGTGACACTTTTACTAATGGTATCACCATTAAATCTTGTGTCCCTTTAGACAGCTCCTCCAGCAACTGGCCTTTTGCCTAGTGAAACTGATAGGCATCAAAGTTATAACAATTCAAGTATGTCCCCTTTACTCTCTGCAGTTGTGGCCGTACTGAGCATCACTGCGTTTTTTGGAGCTCTGTGCAAATTTAAGCCTTGCCCACATGGAGCATGTTAAGTGGACAAGCATCGGTTTGTATTTCAGGTCCAGTCTAAGACACCCAGTTCCCAGCCAAATTCCAAGGGAAGCAACTATTCAAATGAGGATGATTCATTTGAAAAGAAGCGTATTTAATTACTGGACAGTCTGCCATACTCTAAACAATTTTCCACTCCTGTACTTGTTCCCCTGGCTGTGCTCAGAAACTGGGAGTTATAATATTGAACCACTGTAACCAACAGAAAATAAGCAAATCCTGTGTTTCTGCAAGACTAGAAAACTCCCTGAGACTTCCTTAATTTTACCAGTGTTTAGTGCTTAAAACAAATCACAGCTAACATTTCAGAGTTTCCATGTAAGCGTCAAAAACAAAGCCTAAATAACATCTCACCGTAAACTTAAACATGTATCTACCTATGCATTTAGTAGCCTAATCTTTAATAATAATGCCTTGCACCTTTGAATATAAAATAAAATAAAATAAACCAAACCAAACCAAACCAAACTAAAACAAAATTTAAAAAATAAAACCCCACTCCACTACCTTGTATCTACTAGTGGGATCTGAACCAGCATTAACTAGAATAAACATCAAAAGTACATTTTTCAATACAGCATATAGGTAGAAACAATGGTCCTAAATGCTCTGCCTTTGTAGTGAGTGCTCTGTATGTTCTCCAAAACACAAACCAGAGGGCCATAAGACCATTTCCCTTGAAAAAATGAAAGGTACATTCTAATCTACAAGTCTCTAAAAAATAATGGTCCCCAAAATGTACAAAAGGAGAAGGTTGATTCTTATACTAATGCTTTAACCCTCCTATATAATATTTCTTAAACTTCTAATCTAGTTTAAAAACAATTTTATTCCTGCTGGATTTAATCTACTTTCAAGCAAGTGCTATTTACTATCATCAAGACATATTTATTTAATGTTTTACTAGAATCTAAAAGATAAATGTTACCTGAAAACCACTATTGTTGTTTTTGTTCTCTAGGAAATAGCAATTTATAGGCTTCTTTAGATTTTCAATTCTGGAGCCATAGTGGCCTCTATTGTTGTCATATTAGAATAGCATGTATTGCAAGTGTAGTAAATAAACTACCTTTAGACATTTTCCACCCTTTGAAAATAGATGACAATAGTTCTTGTAAATCAACCCATCACCCTGGCTCCAACTCAGAGGCAAACTTTTAAAGACATTCCTGTGATAATACGTCCTCATGCATCCATCTAACATAAGATCAGTCACAGCCATGCTAAGCCTTGTTGTTAAGTGAAACCGGGTTCTGCTTTGAAAATTACAGAGGATGCAAGGCCTGTAAAGTTTTCTCAATATGCTCAGAATATCAGGAAAGTCACAGAAACTAAAAGCAGTTTTTTCTTCTTGCTATTCAAATGACTGCTTGTGTGAAGACGAAAGATAGAATTACATGCAACTTTAGCCATCAACAAATGTTGAGTAGATCTTAGCTTTTACTCTAGGATTTTCCAGTACTATAAAGGCCTCCATTAATAGAAAAATGGATACTTTTTTCCAAATACAGTTTAACCAAACTTAAAATACACAGTATAAATCTGCCTTTCAGACTATGTCTCTCTCTGCCCACTGATTGTTCAAGAATCCCAGACAGTTCCTTTAGATGATATATATAGTTTTTAGATGAATAAAGTTAGGCAAGACATATATCACCGTAACAGATTATATCTGAGGCCAGTTTACAGAAAACTAACATAATAATTACTCCATAAAAATGCCCAAATACAATTTATGACAACACTTTATATACCAGAATGAGGTTTTCATTGTGGAAAAGTTGAGTAGTATCTAATTAATGTCAGGTTTTGCCCAACACTATCATGAGAGAATTAAAATGATGCACTGAATTTCAGTTCTGTGATGTATTGAAATCTGCTATTAAATATTCTATTGAGAATAGACTAAAACTCAATTCCCTTGTTCCCTTTCCCCTCAGGAAGCACGACTGATCTTCCTAATTCTCACTACCACAAAGTGATTTATATTCCATGTAATTAACGTCATATGACAAAATTGTTTCCTTTCCCAATTTTTGAGCCAAAAATAATCCCCATTATTAAAGTCTTGAACCTATGAAAAAAGAAGCAGTCTTTTTCACAAAAGAATGGAATGAGATGTTTAAGATTTCATTTTTTACAGAACTGAATGTTATTAATATTCTGGGGGAGAAATGAATATGAAATAATATAACAAATAGAGAGATTGGTAATCATATATCTGTAGTAAAGTGTGCGTATATTTGTTAATTGACATTTGGAAAAAAATTAAAAAAAAATTGTTGATATTGCAAGCTTTAAAAATGCATACAATGGGCCTTTTTCATCAATAGCCAAGGGTGTGATGAATGAACCTTGGGTAACGTGGACATACAACTTAGAAAGAAGACAAGCCTAGCACAAAGTAATCAAGGATGTTGAGAGATCACTGTTCTCATA
Organism: Burhinus bistriatus; assembly: GCA_013397275.1. Classification (NCBI taxonomy): domain Eukaryota; kingdom Metazoa; phylum Chordata; class Aves; order Charadriiformes; family Burhinidae; genus Burhinus; species Burhinus bistriatus. Next base: position 15,514 of record VYXH01012311.1, on the reverse strand, counting down.
TTTCAGTGACTTTGCAAATAATGGATACGGTACATGCACTGTAAATGGGCAACTTGATTCATGATCTGAGCAGATCACTCTGCCAATCTCATATTTTATGTGGCTGCAAAGCTGCCAATTTTATGTTCGTTTCAGACTGTGAATTTTTCCAGTTGCTACTTCCTTGACATCTCTTCGTCAGCAAAAAATAGTATCAATCATCCAGGTGGTAGAAAGCAAACACAACAAACATACATGTATGAGGTAGTTTCTTTTGATAGATGTTTGTTCTCCTTTAGGTATCAGTGAAGAAAAAAACTAAAGTTGTTTCTAATGGTAAGAATAACTGGAAGAGTAAATCGGTAGTAGTGCTTTGTATATGTCAAGGTATATGTTTGCCTCCTGTCCGTACCTTGCTACTTACCCTGAAGAAAGATGGTATTAGGTAGTTAGTTAGATAATTCAGTAGAAATGGTTATTAAACAATTAGCATTACTGAAATAAACACTGGGGCTGTCTCTTAAAAAGTTACTTTTGCCTTGCCCTTCCAAAACCAGATTTAGTAGATGTGACAAAACCATAGAACAGCCCAAGCTGAAAGGGAGCTCAAAAGATCATCTGGTCCAACCATTTGTGGGGAAGGGAACCTAGATGAGATTATCTAGCATCCTGTCCAATCGCATCTTGAAAACCTCCAGCGATGGGGACTCTACCATGTCCCTGGGGAGGCTGTTCTATTGAATGATTGTTTTCACTGTAAAAAATTGCTTTCTTATATCACAATGAAAATTCTCCCAGTACAACTTGTATCCATTGCTCTGTGTCTTCTCCATGTGGTTCCTTGTGAAAAGAGAGCCTCTGTCCTCTTTGCAGTTGCCCTTTAAGTACTGGAATACTGTGATGTGGTCCCTCCAAAGCCTTGCCTTCTCTTCTCTTCTCTTCTCTTCTCTTCTCTTCTCTTCTCTTCTCTTCTCTTCCCTTCTCTTCTCTTCTCTTCTCTTCTCTTCCCTTCTCTTCTCTTCTCTTCTCTCCTCTCCTCTCCTCTCCTCTCCTCTCCTTTCCTCTCCTCTCCTCTCCAGGGAAAAAAAGACTTCATTCTTTCAGTCTCTCCTCATAGGGCAGGTTCCCCACCTCTTTGATCATCTTCATGGGCCTCTTTTTGACCCTCTCCAGTCTGTCTTTCTTGAATTATGAGGACCAGAACTCAACACAGTACTCCAGGTGCAGCCTGACAAGTGCTGAGTAAAGTGGGATGATCATGTCTCTATATCTGCTAGTAATGCCCCTACTGATACAGCCTGGGATCCAATCTGCCATAATTGCTGCAGCAGCTCACAGCTGACATAGAATCGTAGAATTGTTTAGTTGGAAGGGACCTGAAAGATCACCTAGTTCCAACCCCCCTGCCTTGGGCAAGGACACCTCCCACTACACCTGGTTGCTCAAAGCCCCATCCAGTCTGGCCTTAAACACTTCCAGGGATGGGGCCTTCACAACTTCCCCGGGCAACCTGTTTCAGTGCCTCGCCACCCTCTGTGGAATTTGAATAATGAGGTGAAGTCTCTGTGGTCAAAGAACAATTAAGACTGGCCTTGCTATCTCTTGTGCAACCCAGGAGAGTAGAGACTCGCCTGGCTGGCACAGGATGCAGGTAAGGAGGGAGACCTGTGTAGGCAGGACAGCCCTCCTTTTCGTCAGTGAAGACAAGTTAGCAGGAACCTGTGTAGTTCTTTGTTTCTTCGAAAGGCTGTCATGCCTGATGACTGATGTCTGCCGCATTACCTGTGAAATGCATATTAAAGTTGACACCCCTGTATGTGCTAATGAAGATTATAGAGATCATGCTAAACATATATGACTATAGCACTCGTCTCACCACCCAAATCATACTACACATCACCTAGAGGAGGGAAACTTTGTAATTTTGGGGATAAAAAGATGGAGAAAATTACTGTTAAATTGGGAGAGAAGAATCTTGATACCTGATGGACCAGTTGACAGGCTGTGTTCTCTTCCTTCACCCCAGGCAGGGATGCCTTTCTGGGTAAGCGCCGCGCCTTTCACCCTCTGATGAATGTTACCCCCAGGCTGTTGTATTATTATTTTTTTTGCTAGCAATATTAACCTTAATTAGCAGTGTTGTTTTAGTCAGTGAATTTATAAACGGCAATCTCAAACCTGTTTTGTCTCTCTCAATAAAATAACTGATTTCAATTTCTGTGATTCTGACTCCGTGAAAGTCTTTTGCTGGGACTCTGATAGACAAATCAGTGAAAGTCCTAGGACTCTGACAGACAAATATCGAAACTACATTCTTTCTAATGGGACACCCTCATAGTGAAAAACTTCTTCCAAATAACTATTCTAAATCTACCCTTTTCCAATTTGATGCCATTACCCCTCATCCTATCACTACATGCCCTTGTAAAAACTCCCTCTCCAGCTTTCTTGTAGGCCCCTTTCAGATACTGGAAGGCTGCTATAAGGTCTCCCTGGAGCCTTCTGTTCTCCAGGCTGAACAACCCCAACTCTCTCAGCCTGTCCTCATAGAAGAGGTGCTTTAACCCTCTTATCATCTTTGTGGCCCTCCTCTGGACCTACTCCAACAGGTCCATGTCCTTCTTATGCTGGGGGCTCCAGAGCTGGATGCAGTACTCCAGGTGAGGTCTCACGAGAGCGGAGTAGAGGGGCAGAATCACCTCCCTCTACCTGCTGGCTGCATATTTGGCTTGCTGTCTACCAGGACCCCCAAATCCCTTTCAGGAAGACTGCTCCCCAGTCACACTGATACTAGCTTGTGCTGGGCTGTTTGGGTATGTTATCCCAGGTGAAGGTCTTTTCACTTGTCTTTGTTAAACTTCATACTGTTCTTGCTAGACGACTCTTCCAGCTGGTCCATGTCTCTCTTTAAGGTAGCTCTCCCTTCTGACTTGTCCACCTCACCACTCAGTTTAGTGTCATCAGCAAACTTAGTGAGGGTGTTTTCAATCCCATCATCCAGACCATTTATGAAGATGTCGAACAGCACGGGGCCCAGTATCAGTCTGGGGGGGACTTGTGACAGGTTGTCAGCCGAGTAAAAACCATTGATCACCATGAAATCTCCAAGAAATGTTACTCTATTACAAACTGAAAATAGGTAGTAAGTGATGGGGAATATATAATTCTGTAGGTTAGTTAGCATATTACAAGAAAGGTTAATTTATAAGAATGTCCATCTTTAAAATGTCTGTAGGGTACGTTGAGCAAATAATAGTTTTTTCTGAAGATACAGCACTTTCTCCTCACTGTAGCACTAAGAAATAGACTAAGAAGTAGCAGTGAGAAGTGCTACAGTAGAGATGGTGTGGTGACCTGATTTTAGATATGTACAGGGGTTTTTACTACTTTTTTTTTTTTTTTTTAATTCAGTTGAAACAGAACTTTTAAAGACAGGATTTAGTAGGAGGACTTTTTTTCCAAAATTAGTCAGATTCAGAAGCCTGGTGGTGTAATTTTCCCTTAAAAGAGTTAAGTAAACTTTTTTTTTGCATTTTAATCCATTTTCAGACTTCTTATAAGTCTGTGTTATTCAACACAAAGCATCTGTACAGCTCTCATTTCCCCCAGGTCTTCATTTGGAGCAGGAAGACAGAGCTGAGTTCAAATGCAACTTTGTACTTTCGATGTTCAGAGGCTGCTAGAGGTTGTCCATCTTTCTCAGAAACTCACAGCATCCTTGGGGTTCTGTTTGCCATTATAATAGCAGAATTAAGAGAAGACAGATGGTAAGAGAAAGAATTAGAGCTGGAAGCAGCTGTTATGAAATCTGCTTCAAGAATACAATTGCTTATATAGACTTATTCAGACAAAGCCAAAAAAGAAAAACATATTTTTCACCCTGGCACACAAGCTGGTGTTGCTGACATAGTCAATGTAACTGTCCTGCTTAGAAAAACACATATTAGAAATTGCATCATCAATGACAACACGAAAAAGGACAGAAATACAAATTAATGTAAAAGTCTCACTCATTCTACCCTAAATCTTGAAGCAGCTGGATTTATGCAAATGAAACATAATGTAGCTATAGAAATAAGGTTTCACTTTTAAAATGTTTAACCCTTGAGCATTTTCATTTATATGCTATCTTACAATGTTGCTGGGGATAGTTGATCAGTTGAGAGCTGATCAAATCAATGTGAGGGTGGTGACTGAGAAAATCAAAAAGCAGTATTGTCTATATCAGATAAAGCCACACTTCCAAACCCCTGTCCTAGAGTGATCCAACTTCTTTTCTGTTTCATGTCACATAACAGCATGAGCAATGGAGCTGTCCCAAAATGTAGCAAAGTTGTTAGTGACATCTCATGCAGAAATTATATATATAGTCATAGAATCCAGCCAATAGCTGAGATCTGGCTTGTAGACCACTGGCTGGACCACTCTGATTTACCTGGGCATTACTAAAATGCCCATTCCCTGACCTAATCAGCAACATAAAACTTCACACAGTCAGTTACATCATAGGCATGACTGGGAAGAGAGACAATAAGGGTGAGATTCAACAGAACAGCATCGTTTGTGATGTCCCAGCATATCCTGCCTGGATTCCCACGCCTACTCCAGACGAGTGCGGGTCTTCCATCAATTCTGTGTCATATCCACCAGCACCATACAGTTGGCTCAGACAGCCAAAAGCAACTAAAATGACCGCAAATTGCTGTTTTCAGGGAACTGAGTGCTAAATGACTATCCCTTATCTAATCTTGAGTGTCAGGTGCTACTAGAGAATCTCTAAGGCTAGCTCTAGCAAATTCAATTTGGCCAAGAAGAGTCGTGGGTATGAATGCTAAAAGGCATGGAATGACCTGCATCCATACCGGTATCTAACTATCCTGGTACGCAAAACTAGTGTTGTCACAATTAAACGACTTGTTGGCTTTGTCCCAGTACTCTTTGGGAAGGTACTGAGAGGCTAAAAGCATGCAAGGAGCATTCAGAGCACTTAATAGTGTAGATTATCATATTTCAGTGGCCAGGACCGATGCTTATTATGTACTTGTTTGTGAGCTGCTGATCTGCTCAATGTGTAAAGCAGGCAGGTGGGAGAGAGTTAAATATCTCTAATGACAATTTCCACAGGTGCTCATGGAAAGTTTAGTATTGTATTCTCTAGTGACTAGAAAAAGAGTCCCAAATCCACGAATCATAAAGAAGGGTGATCATCAGAGACTCTGAGCATCAAAATATCCAACTGAAATAAATCCAAGCACAGTGCAAGGGTAAGCAGAAGGTGAATGTCTGCTTCATTATGGTTATCTGAACAAGGACCTTTTCAAGCAAAAAGGGAAAATAAGTAAAGGGGCAAACAGTAAACAGGAACTCACAGAAACACAAACTTGGTAGACAAGGGTCAATAGAAAATACCAAAGACCAAAAATCTCCAGTCACTAACTGATGGGCTGTTAAGAAACTACAGGCATAGCTTTGGAGAGGGCTGACCTGGACTTTGTAACTGACAAGAGGCAGGAAACAAGAGGAAAACGTGAATTTGGGATATTTGAGGGGGTTCTGTGGGACTATACAAAGCTTACAAAAGAAAGTGCAAGAGCAGGAGATCGGGGAGGAACATGGGTGTGCGTGTGTATTTGCCCAGCTGGTGAGCAGGCGACCATGCGAGGCTCCTGAAAGGGGTATTGGTTGGGTGGAGGGTCCATGTGCTGGTATCTGGGGAATCCTGCAAATGTGGAGTGCCTGTGTGCCAAGCGTGCAAGTACTGCGTGTTTGCAGCGAGCACCAAGCCAGACTGACTGGTGCGTAGGGGACACACCAGGCAGGTAAGAGGGATCTGGGGAGGTGTATCAGGTGGACAGAGGGGCTGTGCCGGTGCTCAGGGGATCCACGAATGTGCTCGTGCTTGTGAACCTAGTGAACGTCTTGTGCATGCTGTCACTAGCCTGCTACAGTTCTAGTGAGTCCTACACATAGGTGCTGTTTAAGGAAGCACCTTGTCAGTGGCAGTCAGTGTAGCTAGCCTTGTCAGTGTCCTGTGTGTGTCTCTATCTCTGGGATATGCACTTATCTTCCCTACTGGTTGAACTGGTAAACAGTTCAGTCTGGGACTGATCCCCTGGGTCTCTGAGCCCTCGGGTCTCTGAGCTCCCAGGCTGGGCTCCAGGGGATGGGCAGGAGGAAACCCTGGGCTTGGAGCTGCTGAAAGCAGCAGTGACTTATAACATCCCTTAACACACACAGTCCTGGAAACTTCTTTTGTGACCTGAAAGAGCTTGAAGCATCTAACTTGAAATGTTGGCTCTCATACCATAAGATGGGAAAGAACAAGCTACACAGCCTGACACTGAGCTGCAAAACCTTTTGGAAACTAACAGTAGAGGGAGTGAGGTGGTTAATTCCATAGATCACTTTCTCAGTAAAACTAATTAGAAAATGTGAGTTCTTGGCAATTTAAAAGCTTCAGACATTTTTTTCCCTTGGATGACTAGTGAAATAGAGGTTGAAGCCAGAGCTTGACAGGTCATTCAAAATACAGTCTCTTCCATAACCTGACCTAGCTGCAAATTTCCTGTTCTCAAGAAACCACAGATTCAAGCCTAATTCAAGTCAAATATGTATTTTTTTTCATGAAAATGTTGTCCTTAATTCAATAAATACTCCCCTAACCTTTTGTCATACTATTCCAAGATATTTACAGACAATAAATATATTCTACCTCACCCTGCATTGTGCTGATCAAAAAAAATTAATTTCTTCTACTCCCCTCTTACAGGTTGTCTAATCTAGTGGAAGATTTGTCAGTCCTGTCTTGAACCCAGAGGTTCCATTTATCTTTCTTGAACATAACTGACTAGACAATAGCACACCAGCATAATGGCTTTTTCCTTCTTTACTGTAAATATCTCTCCCAACACAATTTAGATTTTAATTGGCCATTTTCATGGTTGAATCACGCCAGACACTCTCAGTTGCTAATCTAAGAGTTTGGTCTACTCTTTATACTCTTCTTTTATTTTCCCTTGAAGAGCTTACTGCACAAATGTTATTAATGCTGAAGTACACCACCTCACACTCTGTAGTACAACTTTTCATCTCAAATCCCTCAAACAGGTTTTAAAGTTAACATTTGAAATGGTGTGCAGCACAGGGTCTGAATCGTTTGTGGCTAAGGACATTGGATGGGATTTTCAACTCCCTAGAAAAACCCTCTAATTATCCTCTAATCATTGATGACGGAAACAATCCAAAACAGTCCACTATTTCCTGAGGCCCCACCTTTGGGGCTGCAGCTTGGGTAGGTGAAGGTATGTGCTTGCAGACTTGGGGCAGGTGCATAACCTCCAGAGAGGGGAAGGATATCAGAAATACTCAGCTTGACATTTCCCTTCTTCACAAGCATGCCTCACTGTTAGGAGCTAGGATTCAAGTTCTCTCTGGAGGCCAGGTAATGTGAGATAAACCTTGTTGAGTATCATTTGCAGGTAATATTTATTGCATCTAAAGTCCCCGAGACCCATTAAAGCACGAACTATGGTGTCTTGTTATCTTAAGTAGTCATTAAATCTCAGAGGAGGAGGAATATGATGGGTGCAGCAACACAGAAGTACAAAAGCATTGAACAGTCCTGACAAGAACTAAAGGCTCACAAAATGGGAAAACAACTCTTATTTTATTTAGCTAGTTTAATGAATTAAAACTTTTGAAGACACTATTTTTGTAGTCAGTGTCAGGCTGAGGTTAGAAGGATGCCAGAACTGGAACCACAGACGGCCACGTAATAGCTGCAGGTGAAATGACGGGAAAGGTTCTCTTCAGAAATAATGGCACTCTGGTTCTAAAAACACTTTAGATTGTCTGAAATTCCTACCATGACACAAGAATGTCTCCAGGGGATCCCATTTTTCCTAAGACCACTGATACTATAGCAATAATGCTAGCACAGCAAACAAAGAAAACTCTCCTAAACATGATGGATTGTTGTTTTCAGGCCATTTTTCAGAAGCTGTTTATCCTCTATCTAGATATTCATATGACATGGATATAAAACTTTGAAATATAATTTTAGTCTTTATTAACTTACAGTAAATGTTCCCCAGGGGATATTTTAATGCTCTAGCATAATTTATTAGAGAAAGATAAACTAAAATAAAATCAAGTTTAATCTGTTCTATTTACTACCCTTGCTTTGGTTGGGATAATTTAATTATTTTTAATTGCAGTTTAAGTGGCAATAATGATATAATTTTCAATATTCAATACATGATTTAGACTATTTGTAATAGAATTTTGAACATTAACAGCAGCTGATTAATCTATTTAACAATCACCAACTGATAAACATATTACAGCATATGACAACAATTCATAAGATTTATGGTGCTCCTCATGAAGAACAAACAGACATATAATTTTCATTTTTGATTCAATGCTTATTTTTCTATTATATATCAAAGGGAAAAAATGACAATATTTTGTGCTGTTAAAATATGCACAAAGAAAGTGAAAAATTATAATGTTAAGAATTACAAGTAGGAACTAGGGATAAGGGAACCAATTTTGGGGGAAAAACAAAATTAAAACAAAAATCCTCATCACAGTTCATCTCATGTAAAGTTTTGAAAAATTGCTTTTGTTGAAATATGATGGTGGCATTTTTCAGCTGTAAGCCAGCCTGTCCAAAATAAACTTCTTTTATATTAACTTTTATTTCAATGCAGCATTCACAGGGACCTTGCATATCTGCTGATCTCTGGGTCACTGGATTTTCTCCATGTCCAACTTTGGAGACTTGGACTCCTGACTCCAGGGAGACCAAGCAGTGGTACTAAAGTGATAAATGCCTCGAAACGTCCCCGGCTCTTGGGTAGTGCTTCAAAAGTCTTGAGAGTGCTATTCATCTCACAGCCACCACAGTTTAACAGTCTCTCCTATTAGTACATATTTTAAGGGTAATTTTTAAGAAGGAATTCACAAATCATTGACCTGAGGTGCTAGAGTACAGAACCGTCTCATTCATTCCTGCTACAGGGGAAGAACCCTTCAACAGGAAGACAGAATGGGCAGTTCTGGACAACGATGGCAACACCAGCGCAGCCAAGTCTGCTTTCAGCTCTAGGCAGAGCCCTTGATCACACACAGCAGACACTATTTTGGAACTGCAGAGTCCACCGGACTACCAGAAATGTCCACCATAGATGATCTGAAGCAATAGTAGTTAAGATCGTAAGATCCCTGGGAAAAGGAGTGGCTTTGAATCTTTTCAAAAAGTAACCCCTCCCCCTGCCCCCCAAAACAAAACAACAACAGCAGGAAATCAGGGAATCAGCTACAGAGAGAAGAAAATTTATAAGTAATTAGGAGATTGATACATTATTTTCTCTTTCATCCTGATGCACACCCTTTCTATCTCTATGCTTCTACTAGTCCTTATTTTACAATTTCTGCTACTTTTTAAAACATTTTGGTACTTAAAAATTTGCTTTTTAAACTAAGCTATAGAGAATTCTCTCTGAGCTTAATACATTTCTCCCAGCTTCCTAAGCAGATCCCCCTTGAACCATAGAAATGCTTAACCCAACTTTCTCTCAAGTCATGCTGTAGCTGCTCATGCCACTTTGGCAGACCCACAGCCCTTATTCTTCAGGGCTGCAGCAGCTAAAAGCCTCAGGAAAAATTTTCCTTGCTCGGTGGCCCTACTGTCCTATCTTTGTAGACTAGTGCTCAAAATTACACTGTTTATGAAAAGACGTCTCTACTACTTTTCCAGGAAAATTTAATTATTCTAACATAATTGGGATTTCCTATGAAAAATATTATTTCATAAAGTAGGAGTGTTTTGGATGATGCAGTCTTCTACATTTTAGAGTGGAGGAAAAGGGTTTAATAAATAAATATTTATAAACAAACATTGTGCAAGTAAAAATAGAGCACTGGAAAGAGCAGTCTGACATTTTTGTTTATTGTAAAGTCTTAAGAGCACAAACAAAGTACATTTTTTTTTCAGAATATTTTCATCAAAGGCAATTTGTTTGATTCTGATGTAAGAAAGAGTGTAGCTGTTGTTTAGTTACTTGGTCCCAAGCATCACCTAACCCAGGTTTATTCTAATCCAGTCATTCTAAAACCATGGGTTCATCAATCCATCTGTGGTTCTTTTCGGGGATTAATTAAACTAAACATTTTGGGAACCATGTAACAAAGAATTGGAAGAGCATTAGTCTATGAACCTCTCTTATTCCAATCAGGAAGTACTTGAATTCACAGATACAATGAAACCTTGTATTGAATTTGACTTTTTATAATATCTCCTAAATGTTTATTTTTAGCTTATCTTGAACAGAACAATCCTGAGTAGCATGTGTATTTAGTCTCAATTGGTGCTGCACCAAGCATGTTAATTACGACTCTTCCTTATCTTTCAGAAGAATATTATGTATTTTATGCCATATTATTCCTCCTCTGCACAGCTCCAAATAAATTGAGGATGCCAACATGCCATTCACTTCAGCAAAACTTCACATAATAAAAAATGCATAGAAATATTGCAACAGAAAGCCAGTACGCTGGAGTCCCAATAATTAAAATATAAATGGTAACACTTCATTCTCATGCCCCCAGAGCACCAAAGCAGTGACTATGGCTCTTAGAATAAACCTCAAACCATTCTGTCTATCCACAATTCATACCACAAATAGCCATAATTGGATCATTTTTATGGAATGAAAGGAAAATTTTTCAGCAGATATATGCTGCCCTATCAAGTATATTACAGCTCCAGTTATTATATAGTCTTCATGACTTGGTTTTGTCAAATAAAGCAACAAATAACGTTATCCATAATGTCAATAAAGTGTCATTGTTTTGAAGTAAAGATCCACTTAAACACAAAATCTTCGCCAACTAATTTCATTGCCAATACTTTCAAATTAAAATGCAGTGACTTTTAACTTTCCATCAACAATCTATTTGAATAAAATATATCCCAGACTGTAGGACACTGTAATTAAAAGTGGAGTCTTAAATGTGCATCAGTGGATGCAGAGGCAAAAGAAAAAATAAAACACATGATTTTCAAAATAATCTTAGAATTGCTTGCTTTGCAGCCCCACACCAGTATCTGAGTGCAGTCTGATGAATTTGAGTGCACATTTTAAAAATTAAAATCAAATCCAAGCATTTGTATGTAAAGAAACAGATTTTCCCAGAATATTTTATAACCGAGAGAAACCACTAGAGGGCAAAATGGCCATTGCTAAAGCATAAGTGAGCAGGCACGTTTATATGAAGGAGAAAAGTTATAGATGGGAAAAATCCCCCAAAATAGGTTTTGTTTTGCTTTGTTTTGTTTTTTCCTTTCCCCGATTAAACAGAAGCTTGTAATCAAAATATCAATTAATAATATGATCATTGTCCCTTAACCTCTGTCTCTGAAAGTAGATCATTAGGTGACATTTCTCTTGAGGTCAAATCTATGATGTTGCTTCTTGTTTCTTCTTTCTACAAACAGCTATTTTCTGCAAATATTTAGGTTTTTTCAGCACTAAAACTTTTGGTTTAGGATATCTGGAAATAACAGAAACTTGAACTTGCTTAGGCCTGCAAATTTACCAAAAGTGGGGAAAAAAGATAACTAAAAAGACACAGGAGTGATGCCTTTGTTTATCACTAGCTTTCATTTGGCCAGCTATAAGAGTAAATATGCGTTGCACTTTTTTAAAGATGCATCTGTATAGCTAAGTTGCATTTACGGCCATTATTGCTTTAGTGATAGAGCTCTTCACAGTCATCAGTGTGTCTATGCACAAAATCTTTCAAGGAGCTAGTATACCCAATAACTTCCAAGTGACAAAATCTGAGACCTGGGACTGTTCAGCCTGGAGAAGGGAAAGCTCAGGGGGATTTCTTCAATGTATATAAACATCTGCAGAAAGGGTGCAAAGAAGATACAGCCAGGCTCTTTTCAGTGGTGCCCGGTGACAGGACCAGAGGCAACAGGCACAAACTGAAACACGAGAGGTTCCCTCTGAACATCAGGAACCACTTTTTTTACTGTGAGGGTGCCCAAGTACTGGTACAGGTAGGCCAGAGAGGTTGTGGAGTCTCCATCCTTGGAGATACTCGAAAGCTGTCTGGACATGGTCCTGGGCAACCGGCTCTAGTTGTCCCTACTTGAGCAGGGGGTTGGACAAGATGACCTCCAGAGGTCCCTTCCAAACACAACTAGTCTGTGATTCTGTGAGCAGCACTGAGAGGCACAGATGCATACAGTGACTGTGTTCTCAGCTACAAATGACCTTGGGTTGAGAAGATACATAACCTTGTTTTTAAGAGATCTAAAAGGCAGCACTATAAAGTGCAAATGATAAGGTGGAGACTAAGTATAATGAATGGCTTCATAACTAAATAGACAGTTTTCTTCAGTTTTTAACAGAGCATGACATTGATCTTGCAGATAAAGATAAGGCAAATAAAAGTGTGTGTATAAAGAAACTAAAAATACTGTAACAGAAGTGAAGGAAGATCTCAAGGAACTAAACATTTCCAAATTATAAGCATCAGGTCAGCTCCATCCCAGGACTGTGGAAGAACTGAAAAATGAAGTTGCAGGCCAGATAGCATGTATTTTAAGATAGCTTCCATAAGGGGAGAGATCAAATCTGAAGAACAGCAAAATACATTATTTGTATTCAAGAGAAAAGAATAGCCCAATATATATAGAATTTTTCATATGACCCAAATAACATGCAAGGCTTTTGGACACATTTTCCCATCTATCTATAGACTCAATTTTGTTCATTAAAAAAAGAAACATTTTAACATTTAAGCTACCCCATAGGTGTATATCCATGCTTTGAACAGTTTGACAGACTGGGTGAGCATTTGAGCAGTTAGGCAATACCTGTATCACTACAGTGAGGAAATTTAGACATTTTATTAGGTAAGGCAGCAACTGAGACATCTGAGGATCTCAAGTGATGCATAAATTTCACTCATTGGCCCATCAGGAGCTCTAGCCCACAGTGAACTACGCATATGCACAATAAACTACGTGGCACTATACAGCTCCATCATGATAAATCATTTAAATTGCTTTTCTGTTCCACCAGCCAAGCTAGCTAGGGCTCCCTATATTGAAGTCTGCACTGTACACACACCAAAATTATCTTGCCTGTAATGAGAAAGAAATCTGCAGCAGCAGACAGCTATAGTAATTTTTTTAATATTATTATAAAGTAGTACACATGAGAAGTCACATCTCTCCTTTCTCAGAATGAACTTTCTAGAAAACTAGCTCCTTAATAAGGGATAAAAACCCAAACCAACACCACCCCCCAAAAAGAAAAAAAACAAACAAAACATCCCAAATCAAAAACCAAACAGGTTAAGAAGGTTGTGAGCTTAGAAAGCTTTGAGTTAGTAACAGGAAAAAAAGAAGGAAAACTCAGGTAGGCATACCTATTGGACCAAGAAAATGACTGTCCCTATTCTATTCTTATACTGTGCTCATCACTTTAGTACCCAGTCTTAGGAGACAGAAGAACTACATCTTTGAGTAAGGGCATAAAAAAAGTGACTAAAAATGAAAACAACTCTACAACTCTATGAACACAATCAAAATATTCAATGTTAACAAAAGAACTGAGTAACTTCTACCAAGAAATTTGGAACAGGAATTGAAAGAGAATCAACAAGAATGAAAAAGAAGCATAGAATCACAGAATCACCTAGGTTGGAAGGGACCTTTAAGATCATCGAGTCCAACCATCAACCTAACACTGACAAAACCACCACTAAACCCTGTCCCTCAGCACCACATCTACATGTCTTTTAAATACCTCCAGGGATGGCGATTCCACTACTTCCCTGGACAGCCTGTTCCAATGTTCGGTAACTCTTTCGGTGAAGAAATTTTTCCTAATATCCAATCTAAATCTCCCTGGCACAACTTGAGGCTGTTTCTTGTTGTTCTATTGGCTGTTACTTGGAAGAAGAGACTGACCCCTACCTCACTATGATCTCCTTTCAGGTAGTTGTAGATAGCGATAAGGTCTCCCCTCAGCCTCCTTTTCTCCAGGCTAAACAACCCCAGTTCCCTCAGCTGCTCCTCATAAGACTTGTGCTCTAGACCCTTCACCAGCTTCATTGCCCTTCTTTGAACATTCTCCAGCACCTCGATGTCTTTCTTGTAGTGAGGG
>VYXH01012309.1:373197-399332 GCA_013397275.1 Burhinus bistriatus | reverse complement strand
CCGGCAAACACCAAAAAATCTCTCAGAGGGATTTACTTTTTTTTAGCAATTAATATTTTTTTTTTTTTGCCTGCATGAAGACTGCAGGATCAGACCCTATGCAGAGAGAATAAGGCACTTTGAAAAGAGACAGCCATGCTCATTCTGTTATTTATTCTACATTTTTTTGTTGTTGTTGCTAATAATCGAGACACGAGTAGTCTCAGTTGATCAGTATTAAATCAGTGAATCTCTGTTGGCAATATTTGCCATATAGATTTTTTTTTTTTTAGTTAACCTTTGTAAATTTTAAACCGATCATGGTCTCTGTGTAAAGACAATCCTCCATATGTTTTTATAGAAATATATATATAATGAAGGATTATTCCCCTCCCTCCCCTCTCTATATTTTTTTTTCGCCCTGACTTTGTACAGTTCGGTGACACCTATTTTAATTCTTTCTGCACTGTATAAAATTGTAATTATGTGGGTTTGTTTTTTTTTTTTTTTCGCCCTGCCCTTTTGTGTACGTTTTGTCCCTAAAGAAAAAAAAAAAAATCGAACCGAAATAAAACATGTATGTTATTTGTACATGGGCTTCACGATTGTATGAGCAGCAAATAAAGGAGCATGCGGTGTAACACGCGTAATTATATCTGAGGAGTCTGTGGCCTCCGCCGGGCTCCGCGGAGCGCTGCGCAGGGTGCGGAGGGGCCGCGGAGCGCCCGGCCCGGCCTCTGCAAACCTTCGTGTGTTTGGTGCAACGATTCCCCATCGCGGGACAGACTCGAAAGGGCCTTTTTGGGGTTTGGCTGCGCCTTCCGAGGGGTCCTGTGCCGCGGATCCCCGCCCCCCCCCCTTTCGCTACGCAGAAATATTTAAAATGAGGATAATGAAACGAGGAGGGAGGAAAAGCCGAGGCGATTTTTAGTTTGATCTTTTTATTGCTATTATTATTTGATTTCTCCCCGCCCAAGGAGAAAGGGAAAGGCGGCGTTTGCCAGCTCTTTGCCTCTTGCCCCGAGACAAGGCGAGGCGCCGTAGGGATGCTCCCGCGGTTCCTTTTCTCTCCTCCTCCCCCCCCGGGAGGGACACGGGCATTTTTCGGGCAGCCGGAACCGCGCATCCCCGCGGAGCCGCGCCGGCATCAACCGCGACTCCGCGGAACCTCCGCTGGTAACGGCCGCGGCGAGGAACGCGCTAAAAGTTCCGGTGGGTTTTTTCCCCGCGTGAAAAAAAAAAAAAAAAAATTAAAATATTAATTCCAATCAAGCAGAGAAACTCCTGCACCATCACCGTCCTGCGCTGGGCAGCGGGAAATCCGCGGGGAGCGGAGAGCAGGCGGCGGGGACACAAGCCCGGCTCATCTGAAAAATAGGTCTTTTCCTGCGAGATTTGGGGTTAATTGGTTAATTAAGGCCACTACCTATCTAGGAAATTTTGCTTTAATCCGTAGGCCAGTATGTCTGTATCAACACTCATACTACGAAGATACACACATATAAAAAAATAGATGCCCAAAACCTAATTTGATTATTGGCGGTGTATTTCTGTCTTTATACGGGGAAATTAGGTTACTGCACACTAATTAGCCCAGCTGTGTGTAATCAGCTTAATTAAAAGCAAAGTTAGCTGGTAACAACAACAAAAAAATCTAATTATTCTTTTAATTAAGGCAGGTGGGAACGGCTTTATCAGGGTCGGTGGCGGCCTTTCTCAGAGAGCCGGGTTTTTCGTTGTTGTTTTGTTTTTTTTTTTTGTGGGTGTTGGGGGGGTTTTGGGTTTGGTGGAGTTTTTTTGAGAGGAGGTCTGTTTAAGCTAGCGGCAATCAACCTGTAGTATTTTGGGGGGTTTCCCTGTTTTTGTGCCTTTATGGGTTGAGCCTTCCCTCCATCGTCTGCACTGCTGCCCATCGCAGTTGGAGGTGAGCCGCCTTGTTACCATCCTTTTTCTGTACAAGCTGAAAACTGAGGGTTTTTTGCTCCTGAAGCACATATCTGTGCTAGGTGCGGCTGAGATAAAGGTCCAGGGTTAGGAGTTCAGTCTCTGCCAAGTGGTTCTTCCTTCCTTGAAATCCCACTGTCACTCCTAAGGTTCATTTTCATCCTTCAGATGAATTTTGGACTCGCTCGTTTGCCTGCAGTACCGACGCCTTCGCAGCTTGGCCTGCGCCGGGCTGGAAAGGGCAGGTAGGCACCTTGCAAGCCTCAGGTCCAGCTTAAAGGGGTTTGATATCTGGTCCCCAACGAAGGTTGACATGATTCATTTTCCTCCCTCCCGTCGGTTTCCCAACCTGGAAAAACAGAACCACCGCATACCGTGGACGCCACATATTCCTCAAGCCAGTGAGCGCAGTCTAAACAGACAGCTCTCCATCTCAGACACCTACATCAGGGAGGAGAGGATGAAACCCCGCAGGCTCCTGCCCCCAGCCCTTCTGCAGAAGACCAACTTGATTTTTTTTTTCCCTGTGTATATTGTCCCAGGGGATGGCAATAAACCCAGCCGCTACCACAAGCGGTCCCTTTGTACAAGCTCCGCTCGTCCGTTTGCAGGATCGGTTGGGCTCTGGTAGGAGGCGAGGAGAGATCAGTTTGCTCAGAAATGCTCTTGGAGCCCTGTAAGAGGAGATGAGACACAGGCTTGCTCAGAAATGCCGTTATTTGCTCACGTAACGGCCCAGATCTGACTGTGGTCAGCTGCCGTGCCTCAGTTCAGGACCAGCGATCTGCTCTCGGTTCCTCGTCACCCCCTCCCCAATCTGTAGGTGATACAACAGCGCAGTTTTCGTTGGGTTTTTGGCGTTCCTACTGTCGGAAAGAGTTTCTCAACGCAGGTGCCCTGTGCAGGCCCATGAGTTTTCTACAGGGCTGAAATTTTGGACCACGACGAGGAACAGGGCCTGGTGTCTTCTTGGACGTAGCCCTGGCTCAGGGGACCTGGGGGACCCCAGGCGTGCTGCACCCAGGGCCGCAGCAAGGATTCGGGTGGCGAGGTGCGTTGGCAGCCTCGACGCCTCCCTCCGCTCCTCCCTGGGTGCTCCCTCCCACCCTTGCAGGGCCACCACTGAGCTGGAGCTCCGCATCCACCGCTGTCCCCTGTCCCTGGGCTCGTGTCCCCAGGGGGCACACGGTCCCGCGTGGGGGCACAGCCGGAGCGAGCGCGGGATCGTGCGGGGATCCCACGGCAGGGATGTGCGCCGTGGAGCCCCCGCAAAAGGAAGATGGGGGGGGAGCATCAGGGTGATCTGCGGTCCTTTTTGGGAGGCAGGGATGCCGTCCAGGGGCCTCTCGGGGAAGGGGGGGAATTGGAGGGATGCCCTCCGGGAAGGGGGGGTGCCCCGGGGAAGGGGAGGGAGCCGGGGCCGGGGCGCGGCGCCGTTCCCTTGGTGGCAGCGCCACCTGCTGGCGGCGGACCGCCACCACCGTCCCCCGCCCGCCCAGTCGCGGGTTTCCCCAAACTGGGCTTAAAACCCGGCCAATTCTGCCGGTTTCTGAGCACGGGGTTAGTGTTAAAAGCTTGCTTTTGTTTGTTTGTTTGTTTATTTCCCTTCCGGCACCCAGAGCTCCGGAGGCGAACATCCCTTTATCTTCAGATTTAGCATCGTCGCGTTGATGATTGAGCGTGCCAAGAGAAACTCGTTTGTAGGATGCTTCTGGATCAGGCCAGTTCTGCTCCCAGGTGGGACAGATGGGGACACTTGGCATGGGATAGCATGAAGCGGCTCGTGAATGCAGAGAGTCGGCACACGGTGCTCTCAGATGGGGTTGGTTACCCAGACTAGCAGAGAACTGGGTACGTTGGAGACTTAACTGGTGGGAATAGATGCCTTTAATCTTAAATGGGTATTTGGAAGGCCCAGTTCTGAGTTTGGTACCAACTTCTTGGCAGGCAAAGGCTCAGATCAACCAGGATAATTGGGTGCCTGGTTTCTCCCTCAAAACCGAGAAGTTTGGGACCTATGTACACAGCTCTTTTCACATTTGAAAAGGGGACTCTGATTTCTATGCCACTGAAATGCTTTTGGAAGACCACACTTGAACATTTGTTCCCTTTCCGTGCATATTTACAAGCATAACTGCCGCCTGACATCAATCTCTGCAGGAAAACGAGGGTGCTGGGGTCCTTCTGTGGGCTTCCCATTTGCACGTCCCTGCCAAGAAATCTTTGTCACCGGCAGTCATCCTCAGGGACAAAACACCTGACGCAGGTGAGCGTGCGTCTGGCTAAAGGAGACCCCTGACGAGCAGGAGATGCCCTGAGTGCCAGCAGCAGCTCTGCAGTCGTGAGCTGATGGTATTCATAGAAACAATTATCAGATTGGCTCAACAAGTGAGGAAAGGTACGCAGCTCACTTGGTTTTTTAAGTAATTTTCACTGCCAGTATTCATCTTGCCCAGTAAGTACTAAAATCAGGATATTATTAAGGAAAGACAACAGAAGGAATAAACCTTATTGTTATTGAGCTTCTGGGTTGGAGACCCGTCTATTTGCACAGGCTGACAAAAGGCTCTTTGAAACCAATTCCCGTTATCACAGGTTGCTCTGCTCCATCAAACTTCTCATAAATGTTTTAACTCCAATCTTAAAATGAGCTAATCATTTGCAGGGAAGATGCAGATCCTTCAGAAAAATTCACCGAGGTGGATTGCTGTGTCGTAATACGGTGAATCTCCTCTTCTCGGACACTTCTCGCAGGTTCTCTGCGGAATCCCAAGAAGCCTGCAGGCCGCTGGTACGAGCACCAGAGAGCAAATGACAGTCCTAGAGATCAAAACATTGCTGCTTAATTATGGAAAGAGGTGCGGGGCCACTGGCAGTGCCACTTTACTTCAGGAGTTCTTACACTGGTGTAAATCTACGAGCTTGAACACAGGCGTTTCTTTATTTAAAGCAGAAGGATTTGAAAGACCCGGAACGGTACAGAAAGTGCAGCTCTGCGGCTCAGCTCGGCTTCAGGCTAATTACTGAAAAAATAAGCAAACACACCTGGGAAAGCAAGATGACAGGGCCTGGAAAGTTTTGCAGGGACTTACGGTACCAAGAGTTCGCTTGGAGCAGACCTCGCTACAGCAATTGTGTTCCTCTGTGGTGGCAAAGAGAAGCCGGTGCAGACCAGCCACCCGAGTCATCGCCTCCTTCAGAGAGATGGAAACGCCACGTTTTGCAGTCTGAGCAGTGCAGGTGCCTGGAAACACTCTGAAAACATGATATCCCTCTGGAAATGTGTAAGTCTTACTCTTGTCTGAACAATTATTCACTCAAAAATGCTAAGGAGTGGCAGCAATGGATACATTAATGTCTAGAAATGTAGAAGCTCTTGCAACATTTCATGAATGTTTCCCTTCTTTCCCTGCCTTTTTTTTTTTCCCTCCCATCTGACAGTCCTGTATGTTTGCCTTAGTCCTTAAAGAAAGAAAGTCACCCTGGTTTAGCTTTGTGTGTTCCTGCATGGGATGGGTGGATGGTAACACACTTATGTGACCTGCTAGACTTCTGGAGGAGGCACGTTTTGGGAAAAGTATCTCCGTTTCTCTCTCATGTCTTGTCTCACAGGACAAGAGAGCTGTGGTTTGTCCCTGGACTGGAAAGAAGCTTGTGTGAGGTGCCTTGACCGGAAGGTTCCTCTGGAGCAGGAGGACCCACAGGATCGTGCCCTTCCCTGCCACAGCAGGGCTGGCCGGTGGCTCCGGCCGGTGTGTGGAGGCCAAGTGACCACGATGCTGCAGCTCTGCACTGTGAAGCAACAAGATGCCCGTCTGGGACATCAGGTACCTGTCACATAGAAAAGTCCGAAGGCTACCACGCTATGGTTTTGTTGGTTTGGTTTTTTTGAGAGCTTTTGATGAGTTTCTAGTTGGTTCTCTCCAGTTGTTTTCCAAAGCGGTAGGAATTACCAGTTGGATCTGGTCTATCAGGAGCCCATCTCCGCCTTCCTCATTTTCCCATCTGTAAAATGTGGATGTTACTGGGGCCACTGTAAAGATTGACTAGATAGGTCCGTATCCTGAACTCATTTCTCCCAGTGACTTCAGTGGGATGCCCAGCCCAGAACAATGGCAGGATACACGACCCTAAACATTTCTGCAGTGCTTTGAAAGATGAAAAGCAGTGACTTCTATACCTATGTCAGTGTAGGGGCAGGGAAACGGTTCATGATGTTTATAGCAGACATCACGGACATCACACATGAAAACATGGGAAATGGTGCACTTTTCTTGTAGGGAGATAATCTTTAATAGATGGCAATGAGGAAATAAAAGCATTCGTACACAACAGCCTACCTCACGGAGGGGTATGTTTGCTGGAGTAACATGGCCACTGCCACAGATGTTTCCTCTGGAGCCAGAACTGCTGCATGGGGCTGTTCCTTCTGAGGAACCGGAACGAGAGAAATCCCAGCACAGGCTTTTCCTCCCCCTCCTCAACCCTTGCTGCAGTTGTGGAGAAAAACCCAGCCCCAGTGCTAGATTTTGGAATGGAAACATTCCCCTAAAAAACATTTGTTTCTCCCTTTGGAGCAGTAGAAGACGATGAAATTAAAAAAGAAAAAAAAAAAAAGACATGACTCAAAGATGGTATTTAACCATCCCTTTTCTGAGATATTTTATTGGTCTCCACAGATAGTGAGCTAAAGCCTCTGTCCTTAAAGACTTCTTTTTGGGAGGGGACCAGGGGCCGATGTGGATGGAGATGCTGGCGGGCTGGATGGAGACCTGGCTGTGGGACCCAGGAGAGGGCTTTACTCTCTTCCCACCCCAATGCTGAGGATCTTTTTTTTTCCCCTTTTCTCTCCATGGAAACAAACAATCTCTGACTCTTGTCACTCAGAGAAGACTACACAGCAACACGGCTTGTTTACTCGCTGTTGTCTTCGGTGGATTGAAGCTGTGTGGCCTTGTCCTTGTTCCAGGAAATGCATGGACATAGCTGTCTGAAGGAAAACCCTCATGATTGTATAGTTTTCAGCGCTGAGTGGCAGTTAGCCACCTCGCTTTTATTGTTAGCAGATTACAGTGTTGCCTCACTGCTCTGTGCCACACACCACGCTGTGACTAATATCATTCAACAAAAGAAAATCCCCTCCAAAGTGACCATGTTCTCGAGCCTAATGGATCTGGTGGAGGCTCCATTCACCCGATACTGTTTTCTCTCCGCATCTCTCCCACAAGCGAGGATAGGAAGAGGGGTAGAATCGCCTTGGAAAGCTCCCGTCCGCGATGTGACACCTAGGGTGGTCGCTGCTGGATCCCACCCCCTCCCAGCTGCCGTGAGAGTGGAGCTGGGTTTGCTCACCCCGACCAGCCTCCGGAGCTGTTCAGCATCTTTCCCCGCCGAACCCTCAAAAAGAGGGGCGTGCAGTTAACAACAGCCTAACTTGTTTGTGCCATGAAAGGAGCTGGAAAGAATGCACTCAGCCACATGACAAGCGAGGCCATCAGGCTGCACAGAGAATAGAAAGACCTCATTTTTAATTACTTCTGAACAAAGTTGGCGCAGTAAAGTATTTCCCATTGTACTGCTGAACTTTTCTTCTCATCGCACAGCAGCGAAACGCGGGCTCCTCTGCTGCTGCAAGTGAACTAAAATCAAGTCTGTGTTCGGGATCACTGCGTTCCCTATTATAAGCAGACTACCCATCTATCACCAGCATTTCAGACTTTTCTGCAGCATCCAAGGCGCTTCTTTGTCACTGTAGATGTTTTTATGATGAGAGTCTTAAGAAGCAAGGACGTCCCATTGTCCTTGCAGAAAGAGACTGGGGGTGAAGTGCTTGAAGATACCTTCTCCCCATTGCTCCAGGCATAAGCGGTCACAGAAAAGGCCATTACAGAGAACTGGCTTGAAGCACGGAGGCCTCTGCAGTCCGAGACTGATGCTTCAGTCACAGCAAGGAAGAGGGGACGTAAGGGCCGGTATCCACCTGAGATGAGGCACAAACCGTACCCACGTAGGGGTACCCAAGTTCAACCTACGTGCTAACAGCAGGGCCACAACTACAACAGGTAGAAAATGGAGAATCGTTACTTGAGTAAAGGTTCTCACCTCTCAAGCCTGTTAATTCAGACTGTAAATTCTTCAGGGCACAGACTTCACGGTTTGATTGTCGGTAAAATATCTTGCATAGTCTCAGTCTGGGCTGAAGTAAAACATAAGCGGGCTTCAGTTCCTTGAGCTTCATTCTGAGATCAGAGTCCAAGGATTCACTGAAATGTACTGCATTTCAGAGTTTTGTGGATTTAAAGTCAGAAGTGACTCATGTATAACTGATGTCTTCCTGAGCATGCAGAGAGCCTGAAACAATGGATCTAAGAGATGTAGACCGCCCCATTCACTTTTCCTTCAAAATCCGCTGTTTCCTCAAGTAGGAACTTGGTCAGCCCACAAGAAAAAATCCACATCATACAGCTAAAGACACCAGAAGGCCACGTAGGCGTGTGCCTTGGGCAGTCTTGCATTATTTAATTAAATAGCAATTTAGCATCTTGCATTGAAATGCCTTTTAGCTAAAGATGAGCAACTTCCCAAGCAGCAGTGAGGGCCCCATCCTCGTCACTGCTTCCCTTGCTGTCCACGACAGAAATTGCATTGATTTCAGTGTACAGGCTCAAACTCCTGCTGTGCCAGTACATGACGCGTTTCAAAGAGAATGAGCTATATCCTCCTCCACACAGGTAAGCTTACAGAACAGCTTTGCTGCAAGTCATGCTGCATTTTGCAGAATGTAAATACTCAAATTCTTGTTCTCCCTGTGGGAATCCTACAGCAACCCAAAGGTGATTTCTGAGGACTACTGTTTTGCCTCCATGTAATCCTTTACTAATAAACCTCTGCAGAAGCTCTGAACCCTGGTGAGCCTTCTGCACCTTCAGGCTCCATTTTCAACAGCTGCCTGTACTAATTCCTTCCCTGCAAGTTGTTGCTCTTGAAGCAGAGACGACAGAAATAAACTTGTAGCTGCACTTCAGTTGCGACTGATTTGCTGAAGCTGCTGATGCAGATGGGTTTGCAACAGGCTGCCAAACTCTGGCCTGGAACAGCTGCTACTTTGAATTAAAAACACTCTTCAATGACTTTAAGATGGCAAGGCCCAAAAGACCTTGCCATTTATTAAGAACCTGGATCAAGAATGACTACTTAAGTTGGAAATACAAATATCATAGCATCAACATCATTATTCCAGTCCATCCAAAATGCTAATAAATGGTGCATTAGCTTAAGCTTATAGTAATTACTTTTCTGCTCTAACTTACAGCTACGTACCTCTGTCTAGTTCATATCTTCTCCACAGTGTGGTTTGGACAGTTAACTGACTATTGGGAAAGTAACAAGATATTAGGTAGTACCTGTGAAACGTGGCCTCACAATACATGACAGAAACACGCTACAGGCTGGACGAGACCTGCAGAGATCTGCCCACCTGGACACAGACCGAGCACAGCTCACCCTGTGGGTTACACACAGAACCACAACTGCAAACAGAAAACCATCTAGACATGTTTGTCCAAACAAAACTGGCCACTGACTGCATGCAGTGTTGAGAGCTAAGTAAGCATTCTTAACGGATCTACATATCACATAACACGTAACGTATCTGCACTGAAACTTCCGATGTTAAGAAAGGAAATAAGGTAGAAGATTAAATTCCCACAAATTTGACCAGAAAAAGCTAGTTCCATCTGTAATGCAACAGGGAAAGTTTGAGATGCTGGAAGTTTTCATTAGCAGAATAGCTGCTTTTTAACTGCTCAGGTCACCTGGGCATCTTCACCAAAGCAAGCAGTACCGCAAGAGTCAAAAAGAACATCAAATGATCACGTTATTTAATTTGCCATCATTAGGAAGGGGAAGGCAGTGATGTATAATTATTTGTTTTGCTTTCCTTTCCTTCCCTTTCTAAGTTCATGATGTAATGAGTATGTTTAAGTAGTAACATAACCCCTGACTCTTACCCTTGAAGTGCACAACCACTGAAACAAGAAGCAGAGGACTCTGCAGTGCTTATGTTTTAATTCAGACTAAGTGATACTGAAAATAATTTTGCGCTGGAGAAAAAGAGAGCATTTTAGAGCATGGCACTATTTTTTTTTCAGAAATGTTTCCTTTGTTGACCTTACAAAAAGTTGAATCAATGCTTTCCTTGAGCCCCTCTGTACAGAGTACATGATAACGATGAGAACTTTTTATTTAATACTGTATGAAATGTCTGACCCTTGAGGCATAATAACGTGCTTAAAATATACTTAACAGTACCCTCTGGCTAAAAAAAGTTTCCAACTCATACTTAAAAAAATATCCATTTAGATGCTTACTTTGACTATGTGCCCAGCATCAATGGCAAAAGTGCTTCTGTTTAGAAAGGATGGTTCAGCCAAAATTCAACTTGTTTTTCAGGAATAGGAAACCAAAGGAAAAAAATGTAATAAAAGCCATACCGAATAATAATCATTCTCCTTTACACCATAAGTGAAAGTTCACAGGCGCGCAAATCTTACTGTTCAAGCTAGTACTCGATAGCACTTTCACAATGCAAAGTTACCAGTGTTGCTGTCTAAGTCTCATCACTGTCTGGTGTTGTGGGTGCAGGAAGCCCACACTGGTGGTGACAAAGGCACAGCAGGAACAGGCTTTGCTGCTATCTCCAGCAACCCTTCAAACAACTCCATACCAGACTAGTCACCCACAAGTTTTGACCATGGTCTGTCTGCTTTTCATTTCCACTATAATGATTATGTATTAATGTAATTTCACAGAGGCAATGGAGTAACACCAAATTATAAGAGACAAGACAATCAGGAAAAGCATCTATTTTATAATTATCTGCATCCATTAAAAAGGCAACTGAAGTGTTTTGGGGAAAAGCAGAGGAGAAACTGGTCTTCACTTTCCTCTGCCAGACTGAAATAAGAAATACAAGGCTTACGAAGGGCTGGATTACAAAACAAAGCCGAGAAAGGGGCTACCATCTCTTCCACCTGATGTTAATAGCTATTACTAGAACTCAGTGGCTGAGCCAGTGTTTCCACAGCCGTTCTTCAAGGGCACAAAAAGGGCAATCTCTCCCCCCGGCCATTTTTATGAAAAACATGCTGAAAGTTCCCAACAGACAAAGGCCATTTTTTAGCAAACAGAATTGTAACCCTTAAGACAGATTTTCTGCAGCTGGCTTTTAAGCTCACGAGTACAAATTTGCAGGTACAACCTTCAGATGACAGAACATAACCACCTCACTACATGTGGCTGCACACAGCTACCAAGGGGCTGGTTTTTGATCCAGGCCTAACAAATGTTCACACCAAACAGCAAATCAACCCACGGCCAATGAAAAACAAATACACAGAGTGTGGGTACTTTGTGGATAACTGTTTAGAGAAATGGCCCCTCTGTCATCTCTCTTGGCAAATACACTTTGCATGTACAACTGCAGGAATGAGGCAGGCAAGTCAGGTGTGAGATGTATGCCTCATTTGTTTGAAAAGTTGGCTTTGCACTTCGTTGTTTAGCCTGCAGCAATCAAAGGATATACTAATATCCTTGAAAACTTAGGTTGGCTTCTCACAAAACAATGAAAAAACGCCTATTTTTTTCCTCTGTTCATACTCATTTCTGACTATTAATTTCTACTTGTCCTTTGTTTCTCTGATTCTTGGCCAGCTCAACTCGCAAAGTATTACCCCCGAGGCTCAAGCCTTTCAAAGAGGATACAGCACTCTCTGCGGTTGCTTTATCCTTGTAATCGAGAAAAGCCCTGTGCTGTGCTCCTTGCCAATTCAGTCGTAAAGGAGTTGCATGGAATTCCCTTAAAGCACATTTCAGCTCGCTCACTCTTACGCTGGGAGGTATGTTCCCCACATAGACAGTAGTAATCATGCCAGATCCCCCTAATCTGGGACTTAAAGAATCACTTTCAACATAATGTTGTCCTATTTGAGCTGAGTTCATTGCAGCCTGCGGTCTTGTATTTTCAGCCATCGCCTTCTCCTTTAATGCTGCTGGTGTGTTGGCATTTGCCAAGTCTGAATGTTCATCTTGGAGGGTAACATCCTTGCCAGTCTGCTTCTCTCTGTATCGAAGACTCTTTAGGACGGGGATTTTTTCCAGCATCTCATAGCTGACCTAAAAAGGAGGAAGACAGATATAATTATGAGATTTCTCCCCTTCCAGAAAAAGGAGACGACCATCAGGACTCATTTGTGCCATAAAAAGAGAGGAACCTTATTATATTGCTACCATTCAGAGTGCCAGAGCATTCAAAATGTTATTAATTGCTGGCCTGATTCTGAAGCTGCTCCCTAAATACACACTGCAGGACAAAAATAAACATTAGTTACTCTTTAAGCAAGCAGCACAATGTAGATCCAGCAGGAAAATCAAAACCAAACTCAGAACTATGCGATTTTGACATTTATTTATCAGGATGCTTTCAGATTCGCATTCTTATTGTTATCCCTTAATATTTGCTTTGACCGAGGGCCTGTGCTCCTGCTCTGGCAGAATCTTATGCTGACAATTCATCAGACCATCAGGCACTTTCATTCTGCAGACCTCCTCGCGCTCTTTCCCCCCAGCACAGGATATCCCGTAGGCTGGGTCATACAATGGGGAGGGACGATGGTGTTAAGTTTGCAGCTGGGGAGCGTGCCTTGTAGCGGGGCTCCTATGAGTGTGGGCCCAGCTGGAGGCACGTTCTCTGGTTGTGGCACATCACCACAGCCTCCCTCTTGTCATCTGACCTCACACACTGCCCGCAGCTACTCATCAGATCCCACACCAGTCTGCTGGGTTGGATCACAGAACGGAAGAGCGCCCGGACACTATACTTCAAAACTGTGAACCCTCTATCCCTTCCATCCATCCCCAGTTCACAAGCAGCTTTTCTGGAAGGGCTCTTCCTCTCAACAGCTGAATCCTATCCATCTCAGGCATGAGATGCCCCAGGCTGCACTCAGTGACTGGCAGGAAACGCAGTGGTTCCCTAGCTAATGTGGTCTAGTTCTTGGCTTGCAGACTGCAGTTGGAAGGAGGAATAATTCGTACTTGGCTGCTGGACAAGCAGAATATCCATCAACACAAGATTCAATTCTTAAATTTAGGGAGCAAAACACAGCCTAGGGAAGCAATGCCTGAGCTAGCAGAGACCCAAGCTAGTAGCCCACACAGTGTGAGCAAGCCATTCTAGCAGGGTACTGCACCCAAGCTTACGAGCTGCCACAACTCAGCAGGCTGTGTTGGACCAGCACTAGCATATCCTGGCTAGAATACGCCTGCACATCTCCCAGCTCAGACCTTGTTCATCTCCGAGCTCCTGAATTCCTGGTTCTACAATTACAGTCAGAGTGAGTTTGGATCCCGCTGCACCACATAAAGTCTAAAACTTACAGATCTCTAGGGAGAGTAGCCCAGCTCTGAAGTAAAATCAAAGACAGGGTGAGGGCAATGTTAGGTTTAGGTAACAGGAAAGCCAATCAACAGAAGTCTCTTAAATGTTCCCAGGGCTCCTCTTCTGAGGAGCAAACAAGGAAGTTTTATTTCAGGCTGAAACTAAATAATAATATAGTTTACTCCTACCTCTATCTTGTTAATGTAATATCAAACAGCAGAATAGGACTAACCAGTATGGGCAGAGGCCACCTCCATTCTGCCACACTGCGGACCCAGAGTCAAGGTGTTTGGGATCAGGCCCTTTAAACAAGTGAACTTTATGACCGAGAACAACTCCTGAACAAACCTGGCCTGATCTGGCAGCCGGTACAGGGAGGCAAGGACTTCCTCTGGGGCTTTGGGAGCCTCCGCACTCTGAAAGGTACATGCCATTTCAGACTTCGAAGAGTTATTGCCCTGTGTATTCTTGAACTGATTTGTTTTTCTCAGCCAAGAATTCAGACTGCTGTGTTTGACAGCAAACTCCCCTTCCCTGGGCGATACAACATCAAACCAACGGCTGAAGCCATCTTACTTTGTTTTTACTGGCCAACAATTTGGAACATTTGTTGTCCTCTGTCAAATTTCTATGTGAAATGTAAGCTCTATGCTAATTAAACCAAACAGGAAAAACATTTTTCTATTCTCATGCAACTGATCACTCCTGGGCCCAAAGCACAACCTCAACCTCTTACAAAGTGTACATACAGTTCCTTTCACCCTGAAATTAAACTCAGTTCCCAAGGCACGGACTGGGTGTTTAGTTAGAAAGATCAATGCTACCAAGGGCAAACCCTCACCACTTTGTAGATTAAGGGAATCAGAGAGATGGGCACTGAGAGGATGATTTCTGGAACTCCCAGCCTTTCAAGGACAAACCAAGGAGAGGATTTAGGTAATCCAAGGGCCAGCACACTCTCTTAAGAGACTTCAACTGGCCAGGCTTCAACATGGCCTCTCCTCTCACTAGAGTGAACCGTAGTTTTTGGCATGTGACTGGAGCTCTTGGAGCTAATTTTCAGGCTCCCTGCAAACTCAGGACAACATAGTTACAACAGCATATATGTCTTTGTAAGGCCTGTGAACTGTCGTTCTCTATAAAAGCTGAAGCTCGGATCAAACACCACCATGAAGTGAACCTATCATTACCTTAAATTCAGCCCTGTGAAGATATAACAGTAAGTAGCCTTTACAGTACCAAAGCAACAAAGGCAGCTGATTTGGCACTTGGATTTTTTTTGTAATAGTAAACATTCTGTAAAAAATCTGCATTAGACAAGTTCTGACACTGTCAACTGACATCCATCTGCCACAAAACAGAGACAGAGGATTTACCTTAAGGTCTGTTTTCCCTGGGGTCTAGGAGAATCTTTCAGCTGGGCCAAAGCTTTCAAGTCCTTCCCTATTTTTCCCCACTCTTATGTCAAGGAAAGGCAGAAACTCAATTTGGGATTTCAGAGTTTCAATTCATCAAACCAATTCACTACCTTTTTTGGGGTGCAGGGGGTGAGAGCCAAAAGGGCAAGGGGGGCAGTGGGTGGCAGAGGAGAGGAAAAAGCTTGCTCTGCTCTGTTGCAAAATAGCAAACAAAAGAACTCTGTGGTAGTACAATGTGTTGCTAATTACGATCCTGCAAAAAGTTTCTTTTGTCTTGTGAGCTGTGGAGGATTGCAATGATTTACTTCCATGTGGAGAGAGGCCAAAGATATTCCTCCTCTCTTTCAAACAAGCTGCACGTTTCTTGGTCCTGTGCCGGCTGGTCACTCCTCCCTAGCCCTGCCTACTGCTTTAGGCTAAGCCAGAGTGCATGGGGTCTGGGTTCTACCCCAAGTCTGGCTGATCCAGTTATGGGGACCTGGGCAAACCCAGTGGAGGAAGCTTCTTCCCTTGCTTCCCCCATCCCTATAAAGTCAAGGCCAAACCATTTATTGATGTTTGTAAACTTTGTATTGAGTGTTGGGATTTAGCTTAATGATTGGCTTTGGCAGAGAAGCCAGCTGAAGAAGTTTCCTATTATCCCTTGACCACCAATTCCCAGGCCAGTTCCATACTTCAGCCCTCTGGGGTTGGCGAAGAGAAGTGCTTGTGGGTCTGCGCTGTAAACTCAGTAACTGAAGTGATTCAGGTTAAAAATAACTTCACCAAAGGCAATTAATCATTTAACAATCCTGCCCACTCCCTGCCGTAGCTGGGTGAGCCTTGGGGAAAGAGGACAGCAGGGTAGATGAATTCTTCTGGCACACAATTACCGGGCTATGGGAAAGGAGCTGAGAAGGGAAATGTGGCCCCTTTCTGACAGAAACCTGAAGAAAACAGTCCTGGATCCTGACGGCCAATACAAATCTCACAGCACTTAACCCTGAGCATCCACTCTCATGACACCTGGTTTGGTCCCAAAACAATGTAGCGGCAGATGGACTTCTGCAATGTCTCTGCTGGAATATCAGGGCTCTCTTCAACCTCTGTTATTCCAGAACAGTGAACATAGCCACTTTCAATATTTTGCTGGGGAAAATGAAAGATGTGTTTGTCCTCTGACAGTATGAGTAATGCTGACCCCTGATACAGTGCAGGCCAAGCCAAACACCACTTTGACTTCCCAGGCAGCAGAGGCGGTGCAGTTGTGATGAGGGAAGGACAGCTATAGATTGGAGAGCACGCTAGGTCTGCTGTTTAATTCTGCTTCACACAGCTACCCATCTGCACATACCAACTGATATAAGAACACGCGGCTCAAGATGGAGAAAGATGATGCTGCTGTCCTGCCCTGTCATGGAAGGCTGCGAAACAAGACCAAACAATCTTTAGTACAGCAGATCCACCAGCCCTTGCAAGTATTGAGGCTGGCAGGCAGAAGGCGTTTGAAAGATTCATCTTTGCCTACCTTGAGGGGTCTCTTATCCCAGACTCCTCACAGAGGCCTCCAGGACAGAGCCTGCTTCTCGTGTTGTCTCCTTAATCAGTTGCTTGTGTCAAGGAGCACTGAACTCACAGGGGTTTAAAGCACAGACAAAGCCAAGACAGCTAGGACGGGCCAGCACAGTCGAACATTTTATCATTCATTTGCACAAAATGTCCAAATATGTGCACGCAATCCGAGGGCATATTTCTGGGAGCTGGCAGCCCATGAAGTCTGCTAGTGTCCCTCAGGAGAAACTTATGCAACCCACATTTGGAATCCATCAGCAAAAACTGACTCCATGGACTCTGCAGCAAGGGTCAGATTTGCAAAGGTGTTGAGATGTTTAACCACGCGTGGAAGCATGCCCTGCTCACGCTATCCCTCCAAAAAACAAAATAAAACAAACCTTGGCTAAACCGACAGCAATTTTCTTCTGATGGCAACACTGAGTCCCTGCTGAAGGTTTTGCCAGTTACAATGTGTGAATTTTTTGAGCTTTAAAACAACATAAATTTACTTTCCAAATATTCTATCACAGACCCAAATCAAAAGCTGTTTGTTGTCAGACAGTTTCCATCTCTGCCACTGCGTACTAAACGCTTTCAACATTAGACACAGGGATTCCCCCCAGTTCATTTCATTTCGGGAAAAATCTTTTCCTACTTCTATAAAATTCTCAGCAAAAGAATGATTAAAGAAGCAGAAGGAAATGCTTGTGAGAATCTAGTGATTTTTCCACCAACTACTCTCATTTCCCTCTTCATGACCCCATATATTTTAATTGGTCTGTATAGTGTCAATTTAAAATAAGCACGGTGCAAATAACTTCATAATTGTGACAAATATAATAGACAGTGTCACAGATAAAGATCACAGCTACCCATACAAAATACTAAATGAGAAAGTAAGTAGTTTCATGAATTTAGAGTTCCCAGAAACAATGGGTTAGATTTTCAAGACAGATGAAGCCAAATAATTCTCCACTGGCATCCAAATAAAGTTTTCCAGAGTGCTCAGCTCTTAGCAGCTCTTGCTGTCCTCCAAGAGCACATACTGATTTCTCAAAACCCTGAACTCCGACGCAGAAAACTTACCCGTATACACATTCCAGTACTGTCTTTGTATTTAGACATGTTTCTAGAGTGCCTAGCACTGATACTGATAATACTTCTTTGGTATTAGTAATATTGTGGCTCTTATACTTCCTTGGAAGTCCTTAAATCAGGATTTCTGTGACAAAAATCACAGCAAGTAATCCACATCTTCCTGTTTGGAAAAACATAACTACCTCAACAGCAAGAAACAGCTCAGCTGGAAATTCTGCACTGAAAAGAACTGAAAGGAGGTAACTGAGGGCAAATCATGCCAATTACCCCGAGAAGCGAATCATTTACTCACAGAGTAACACCTATTTACCACATCCCCATATTTGACACTCTACTTCCTTCCTATGTAGCACATAACAAACAAAAACACTCCAGGAAAATGCTGTACCTCTTCGAGCACAGAAATCTAGCCTGGAGACATGCATTTTATTTGCTACCTAAGTACCTTTTTACCTCTTTTGAGCTGAAAACAGAGTGTAGGTATTAATGGCCATTTATCCTAACAGCTTCAGGAAAGCACATCCTTTACAACAATGCTTAGCTGTAATCCCATGTTTGCAAACACCTTTAACTTAAGTTCTTAAGTCATTGTCTTGGCTTGATCCAGCCATGTTCCTGAAGGATGAACTTTTTTGCAATGTATTTTACACATCACACATCTTAACAATAAAGTTAAGCTACCTTCTGTTGACAAAACACCATATTTAGAAGTGGGTTATTTATTTACCCACTATTTCTTGGTTCATTTAGTTTTGCTCTGAGGAACAGGAATGCACCACTAAAGCCAGGATTTGAAGGAGAAAAGGATGTAGAGAAAAGGAGGAGGAAAGGATGTAGAAGCAGCCAGGAGAAGTCAAAGGACAAACACTTAAGTAGCCTGTTATCAAATCCTGCATTTTTAACACCCTGTCGATTAACTAGACCTCCCACCTCCAAGACTCTCTGTGCAAGAGTTGATCATACCATTACCACCACAACCACAAACAAAATATATACAAGTTGTTCAGCTCCCCATGAAAGACTAATGCTAATGGCTTTCTTCTTCATATAGGCAGAAAAACTTTGTTCCCAGAACAACAGAAATGTAATGATTACCCCTGCTCTGGCTAGTATTCTCCAATATTGTTATCTAATCAACATTGCTCTGAAGAACAGCCAAAAGCAGTTTTAGGTGTTAAATCAACATTCAAATACTCAAATAAAGGCTCAATCGTGTAACGTGCTCCGTTCTCAGTGAAAGCTGTAGAAAATTCACTAGCTGTATTTTTCAAAAAATGCCACTAATGCAGAGATTACTATAGAAAAAAAAGTTCTACTGTCTCATGCGAACTGGCTAAATTCAGTGTGGTGCAAGCTTTAGACGTGACTCTACCAAGCATCTCCTCAAGCTTTAGACACAAGCGCAAAGGAGCTGTGGCAAATACTTCATTAGTTTATGAGATGTATATTGTAACACTGATCTTCCTTTTTTCTCTAAAGAGCAAAGAAATGCAAAGGTAACATCGAATTTGATACATGGCTTGGGACTGACTGACTTTTCATGAGTGGTAAAAGTTGCACAAAAGTTTAATGGCCCCTCCAAAGGACTGCGTTCTCCAGACCTTTGAAAAATGTCGCTGCTAAAGGGAATCAGACGGGGAAAAAAAAAAAAAAAAAGAAAAAAAAGTGTTAGCAAGTGTTACTGAGATTGAAGTCTGACACTAAGACAGACTGTGATCAAAAGTATGTTGGCAAGACGGATGGAGCACAAGGGGTAGGCCTTCAAAACAATTACATTCAATAATATCCTAAAAAAATTATGATTCAAAAATAATTCAATGGAAAAAATGCACTAGTACAGACAGAGCTTTTATTTATTTATTTATAACCTCAAATCCTCAACCACAGGCACGGTAAAATACTCTCCCACCACAGGAATAAAAATAGTACTAGCTAGAATTGTTTGTTGTAGATACATTACCTTAACAGATTTAACTCTTTTTGCTGGTTGGCAAGTGCTTAACAAACAACTCTTGATTTCCCTAGAAGTATTCACTAATAACTCCTCAGTGGTTTCTGCAAGACATGGGTATACTATTCCTCATTTCAGTGTTCCTGCTGTGACTCAATCATGCAGGATTGCGTCTGCTCCCTAACTGGATGATTTTAGGAATGAAAATCTAATGACAAAGAAAAAGTTTTCCCAGCCTGAACTTCCAGTAAAACAATTCACTAAATGCTTTTCTGAAACCGTTTGTGAAGCTGCTAAAGTTTCTGACAATCTCGGGGGAAGGAGAGGTCAAATTCATAAAACACTATTTATCAATAAATAATGATTCGTGATTTAAAGCAGTATAAAGTCATTATTCCTTCACCTGAAAATAAGCTCCAGCCACAAATTCATCTATCCTTTGAAAGTTAATCCCATACATCCACTATGTAAACAGCAATGTATCAGCTAAATCACGCTTTCCTTTCACAACCAGCGTAGCACATATTTACCCATTCCACTCAGTCTAATGCCATGAAGTTCCCTCTATGGTACTGTCTCCTGAAAACAGGCAGAGCTGATTTCAGTAAGGAAATAAAACATAATGTGGCGAAGCCCCTCAGCTTACATAGACTATTATACCGCAAATGACTACAAGAAACGATGTCTATCTTAAAAATCCACGAATGACGTTTCCAGTGACTCTCACCCTATAATCCACTTGATACAGCAACCTCAGCTTCAATAATATATTTCTCCTCCTCACCATTACCACTTAAAAAACACTGAACACACATGCTGTTGTTTTGTTTCATCTGACAAACACATTTACTCCTTTTCCAAGTATTTCTAATACGGCAAATGTGTTTATATGTAAAAATGGGGGGACTTATCAACAGAATGTCAGTACCAGTAGGCCACTGTTAGCAGAGGTAACTTGCCTTATGCCATATTATTCCCTGAGGTTTTGGTCGTTTGCAATTAGTCCTGATAGTTCTTGTTGGTGTGAGTATATAATCCACAGTTAAATCATGATCATCAAGCAGCTCTTCTGCTACGTCAACCACCTACAAGGAACAAGAGCTTTGGTAAATAGTTAAAAACATATTCACTAAAATTGCACACCATTCCTGATGTCTCACAATGTATGAAAATCTGTCAATGACAGTGGAAACAAAGTAAAGATAGTACACCAACATCATTCCAAGTCTTCTCTTGAGACATACCATTTAGTAGTGCACAGTTCTGACTCGTCACTGGAGAGTGGATATTTTAACTTACCTGACAGTCATGCACAATAGTAATTACAGGTGTATCCTCCTGCACTGCACCCATTGACACCATCATTGCATATTCCATGTCTGCATAACCTTCCCCTTTTCCAATTCTCCAGCCTAAAACACACAAAGCAAACGGTAATAGAGAACACAAGAACAGCAAAGTGGAAAGGATGGCAACTATCAAAAGCTTGCAATTAAACTAAGCAGTCTACAATAGATAAACCAAGCACAGAGTTGTAACTCAGGAAAAATTCACATCAGTGTCTCTCACAGAATGCAACTTTCCTTGTAATCAGCACTGAAATTAAAATAAAACATTAGTTTCAATGAACTCCTAAAGGATCCCAGGAGCCTCCCATTCAGAATAAACCAAGTTTAGTCCAATTCAGTTAACACAGAAGCCTTCTTACCCATTGTAATTAGAACCCTCTATTCATGTCAAACACAGGTTAACTTCACGTGGGTAAAGAGGAGTCTGGGTCACACACAAAGAGCATGTTATTTTTAGGCAATGGATAAAGTTAGTGGAGAATTTTTCATCACCAGCAGGTCTTCAAAATACTAGAAAATGCAAAATCTGATGCCCAAATAGGTACTGAATCAGCAGCTGTAACACATGTCCTTTCATATACCCTGTGAGAGCAGAGCAGATCCTCTGAACAGGGAGACCTCTGATTCTTTTAAAAGACAGAAAAAATTAAATAATTGCCTGCCTGAATAGTTCTACTGAAGGCCAAAACACTGGCCGGCATGCCTTAAACAACACCGCTGTCTGCACACGAAGTCCTGGCGGCATTGTTGTAAAGCAGGCATTGATTCTTCCTGGCTGGGTCTGGATCAGTGACTTGTCACACACAAGAGACAGAACTCAAGACAGTAATTCAGTCCCAAAGATATGTTCAGGTCTGCCAAAAGGAATGCATAGTGTAGCCTAGTGACATTGTGAATCATGACTTAAGACCCTCCTCCTGAAAAGCTTACAAGGCTTTATCTTACCTTTTTCAGAGACAGCCACTGATCCTACAACAACCAAGTCCACTCGTGCTTTCCCATCAAGACCTACAGGCACGCTGTATTCTTTTATACCCTGCAAGAAAAACATAATTTTTGGTTCACAGAGTGCAGAGTCTTCCAACCAGTAAGGCAGAAATCCAGAATATTTTGATAAATCTAAGTAACTCCCCACGTTTCAAAGTGTTTCTTCCATGTATAGCCAAGCTGTACATGTCTGGAAAGTTATCCTCTAGGGAATCCTAGAGTACATTCCCTACTACAGTGACAAGATTTTTGGCACACTCCAAGGAGAGCCAAGGGAGGTGGGTACTTTTCTAAGCAAGGTTACTTATTTAGGATCAAAAACTTGTATTTTGAAACCCTTTATTGAACATCTATTTCTAAAAATGAGGGCAAATGACACTTCCTACCTATTACTACTACTACTAACTTAAAGTAATAATATGTAAATTCATGCCCATGAGGAATATCAGAGCACTAAAAATTCTTAAATTAATTGTCACAAAATTAATTTAGACACAGAGCGCTACAGCATGAAGATGTTAAGCTGCTTGTCTGAAGCCACACAAAATGCTTCACTGAAGTACAACCAGGTACACAAGCTGGATCACTCTCCATTTCACACTGCTTCCACTGCACTGCCTGTTTCTCCACACCTGTATTTTTAAAGGCACCTTCCAAAGCTGCCTATGTGTTCCCTGAGACTACGTTCCTTAACGCTTTGCTGTGTGATCATCATTCAGAATGTGCCACTGTCAAGATAAGCTATCTTTACCAAAACCTTCTATCTAAGATACTAACAAACAGAAAAATGCACTGTTCTTGACAAGTGAAAAGAAAAAACCTTACATAGCCCTGCCATCCTTTTTTTCCTTCCCCTCTCTCCTCTGTCATTCTCACCCACCCTTCTTCAGGCTCCTCTCTAAAAACATATCCTAACAAAATCCCATCCAGAGCTGCCGAGATTAAAAAGGGTGTTTACTTGGATTTTCAAACATCAGAGGATTAGAACCTTTTCAAAGATATCTTGTGATTCATTCACTCTTAGTATATGTGTACAGCGTAATGTAAATCCTCCTCACACCAATTCAACTTTGTGCTAAGTTAATCCTCACAATAAAAAGCAAAATATTTTCTGTGTAGAGCACAACACCAAAAAGATCAGTAATTTGTGGCTGACTATCAGTAATAATGTTCATTATCCACTCCAGAGCAGTGTGATAAGAATTGTTTGCACAGTGCTTTGTAAATATAAACTGCTAATAGCATTTATTCATTAGTATGCCTGGTTGGGGGAAAAGCCAGACACATGGTGGTAAGATCACAGATCAGATACGAGGCCTGAAGCAGGTCAAGAGAAAGGTCTCTTTCAAAAGTGCTCTTCAACCCTGAAAAGCTTAATTAGCTAATGACTTTAATAGAACTTCCAACAAAGAAAGTCGCTACTAATTACCATCCATTTACAACCCTCAGTTGTATACAGGATTATTGTAGAACTTTATTGCCTTTAGCAGGAGATAAAGAAAAAAAAAATAAAACCTACATAGCTGGCCTATTCATTTTGTACAAGTTACGTTTTCATACCAAATAAAGATATGGCTAAAATAACGCAGGTTTCTCTGCCAAATGACTTTAGCTGTACAGTATGATATTTTAACACCAGAGGGCAGCAACACACCACATTTCAAAAGAAAACTGCTAACACATTTTTGTACTTCCGTTGATGCAAATGACTGAATTAATGTTTCTTCAGACTTAGGATTCTGAAAGAACTATCTTTCCTATTTAGTAACATCTAAAATTTTATTGACCAGATTACGCAAAAACTGTAAACACTAAAATATTCCTTATAGGTTTTGCTAGCTCAAAATTGGAGAAGAATATAGGAATACCATTTATAAGAAACCTAAAGATCTATGTCACCTATGAACGTTGCTCATAATGTTCCAAAAAGCATTCACAAAATAACGATACCATTCTGCTAATAAAACATAGTGAAGAGACTAATTTTCCTCATGATTTAAGTACCAAGAAAAAAAAATACTAATGATGGATGTGTACACAAACCCAAGAATAACATACTAGCAGAACAGTATTTCAGGTAGCATCTGATTTTCCAACCTCTAGCTGGACTATCATAACACAACAGTCTTCTACAAGTTAATTCAGACCTCCCCCATTTGTCATTCCTACTTGAGACGTAGCACATATTCGCAGGATCTCCTTAGTTGCACCTGAAGGTGGAACGATCTTATTGAACAGCCCAGTTCTCAGACGTGGTGTGGGAACCAATAAAGTCTTCCTTGCCTGTGTAACAAAAGAAGTTATCACATTAAAAGGATGTGGGCCACTAAAGAAGTATTTTTACTGTTCCATAGGTCTCCACGTGGTTAATCATCTTATTTACTACAGAGCAGTTCGCATTGTTGGTTGTGCAGTGCTTGTAGATGAATCCCCTCCAGTACAGCAAAATTCCAGAGAAGATTTTATTTAAGAAACAGATGGCAAGACATACTTATTGATCTAAAATGCATGTCCACAAATGAGCTACGCATATAAGCTAGTGAATGTGCGTAGGTCTGAGGCAAGTCTGCCACACATTCACCTTGTGATAAACGTAAGGCAATTTGAGGCAAGGCTACCTTATGTGTT
This sequence comes from Burhinus bistriatus, assembly GCA_013397275.1. Classification (NCBI taxonomy): domain Eukaryota; kingdom Metazoa; phylum Chordata; class Aves; order Charadriiformes; family Burhinidae; genus Burhinus; species Burhinus bistriatus. The sequence continues at coordinate 375,008 of VYXH01012309.1, read as the reverse complement.
TCTGGGAATAAGAACACAATGACAGTGAAACAGCTATTGCTCTGCAGAAACATATTCGTTACCCCAAACCCTACCTGCACCTTCGCCATTTGCCAAAAAGGCAAAGACATTCTTACATGAGCAACCTCATGAGGCTTAGGACTCGTAAAGCTCCCACCAGAGAAATGGCAGGCATTGAGCATGAGATGCCACCAAGTGCTGCACTCTGTCCCACTCTCCTCCTCAGGGGTGCAAAGGTGCTGTTACCTGCAGCGCCGCTAGCCGAACACCTTCTAGAGGTTTGTCAGGATCCACTTTAATCTCACGTGCTCTATTGAACACATCCAGTTCTTTAACAGAGCAGCAAGCCTGGTGGGACCCCTGCGTGAAGAAAGGAATCAAGAGAGAAGAGAATACATTCACTTACTTCCAGCGTTAGAAAGCGAGCGTTCTTCTGGGGAGCATCAGGATTTATTTTTACAGTATTGGCAGTTTTGAACTCCTGCAAACCCAGAAGCCTTGTTGCAGCGTGGGAGGCACCCTGTTTTCATAAGATATCAGTGCATCACCAAGGAGTTCACAGCAGAGATGGGAAATTTACAGTCTTTCATCCTATAGAGGCTGACTTCCCCCGATGTTAAGTGAGGGACATGCTGCTAATTTTGCGATGTTCTGTATGGGAGACTCTCACATACCAACAGATGCTGAGCAATTAATATCGTGCAGCCCTCAGAAAAAGAGAGGATACAAGTACACTCACTTTGCCTAACTGCACCCTCATTCACACCTAACTGAAAGCTGGAGACCAATTTCCCTTTTTAGTCAACGAATATAAACAGATTTCTTTAAACACAAGCCATGGTCAGAGAGCCTTTTAGATGATGACTTTCTGGACAAGACTCTCTCTTTACACAGACTATACTGAATCCAGAAGATTCACTTCTTAAATGAGTAAGGCACTCAAGCTTAGCAGAGTACACACTCCTTTTGTAATTTAAGCTGATAACCCCTTATTTAAGGGCATGATAAAGTCTCAGGCTTCCTCTGCCTGCTCCAGCACCTACTGGACCTCAGCCCCAACCTAAGGCAGAATGTTTCTGCCAGTCCCTTGAGCAAAAGCAGAGCCCACCTCCTAATGCTGCTCATGGGCTAAAACATCCAACACACATCCCCACAATGCTATTTTGGATCATCACTTCTTCAATATACGGCAGATATACGGCCGCACACCTTGAGCTTAGATTAAAACAGGCAAATGGCAAAGTGGTGGCCTGAGTTAACTGAATACTTCAAAGTCCTCTTATTTCTTCCTCCCACCAACCAAACTAGGGACACAATGAAGCCAGAGCAGGAGGAAGGGTTCTCCCACCGCTGCCCAGCAACACTTTGCCAGCAATAACTGGCATTTCAGCAGCATGCTGTATGTTCCTACAGGATGGGTGACCTCTGCTTTCCATCCCAATGGACCTGCTGAAGACCCTGGGGAGTGAAATCTAGTTCCGAACGCCTCAGTTTGCCAACGCATAAATATACTTATCTCATTCACAAGGTGCTTTTGTGTCCTCCGATTAACACGCAGCACACACCCGCCACGTCTTGTCAGGCACAGATACCCACATCTCTTTATTCGCTGTAAAAATTATAGACGTATGCTGTGCACGTCGTGGCGTTTTTCAGCGCTCTGCCACCCTCTACCGTCGCTCACCAACCGCACAGCCCGCAGGAACGCGCCGTTCACAGCTGCCTGCTGGCGGCCTGCAGCGACAGGCGGGGAGCAGGCAGGGGAGCTGGGTTAGGGGTGCTGGGGGGGGGGGGGCCCGGCGGGCCCCGCC
>VYXH01012309.1:346039-356630 GCA_013397275.1 Burhinus bistriatus | reverse complement strand
CCCCCAAACCCCAAAAAACCCGGTGTTAAAAGGTGACTCAGGATTTCAGGGCATTTTCAAGGCACGTCTTGCTGCGGAGCGCTCTTTAGCGGCTGCCTCCCACCCCTACCAGCTCGACTTTTAAAGGTAACTAAAACGGCTTTCTTCTCCCGTGGGTGGTGCAGCGCAGAGGCAGGCAGCGGGGGGGTCCCACGCCGGCCTCCAAGGCCCGTGGGGTTTGCTCTGCACCTTTAGTCTTTGTATCCCTCAGGTTTCTCAGACCTGGTTTCTGCTCGGCCCTTCGGATCTCCGGTTTTCTTCTTTTATTTTATTTTTTTTTTCTTTTGAAAACCAAACCCGCCCCTTCCATCCCTGGGGGAGGGGGCTGGGTTTTGTTTTGCCTTTAATACCCACACATGTCTGCACGTAGTAATTCCTGATGCTGTCCTACTGGCCTAGTCCTCCGAGTGGGTAAAAGGCAGGCAACCGGAGCTGAAATAAGGGCAGACCAAACAATCCGGGCTCATTCTGCACAATCCTGCTTGCTTTGACTCAGCACTGTATATAATTCATGGCGTTAACGCAAGCTGGTTTTCTGCCTAGCGTTTGTGCTTCTCCAGGATCGTGATAGCATTTCTGTCTCACTGATGTGGCCGGAGAGAGGGGGATGGACGAGCAAACACGTTGTGAACGTGGAGATGCGGCCAGTTTCCATGTCTTGCTGGGATCAGTTGCTTCTGACCAAAAAAGACTGAAGCAGGGTGGCGGAGGCTGGTCTTGGAGTTTTGAAGTAGTTGTGTTAACAACCCAGACAACTACCAGGAAAAAAAAAAACAAAACCAGACATAGCTATGTTTTTAAAGTTTTCTTTTTTCTTATAGAAGGAAGAATCCAGACACATTACAAACAATCAGGAATATTTCTTCTTTTTTTTTTTTTTTTCCAGTTCCCCCCCTCCCCAAATAGAGGCTTTTTGTATATTAGTGGGTAAGTGCCATTTTGGAAAAAAAAATAATCTATATTCTCAATTTTCATTATGAAACCGAACCTATATCCAATAAAAGTATTTTGTTCAGGACTGTGGCTGATGCGTTGTAAAACACCCCTTGGCTCGTGCAGCCGGAGGACCGAGAAGCGGGGCCTGCTGCTGGCCACAGCAGCGAGCCCTGGTGCAAATATCCTGGTGATGGCCTGAGGGACCACACTGCCAGGAAAGGTAAAAAGTGGGAGAGGCTAAAAATAGGGGCCTGGGAAATTACTCGTTCCTTGGGACTGAGATGGCGTTTCCCAAAATGCTTCTGTTTCTCCTTCCCTTCCCTCCCTCCATCCCACCCCATCTCACTAGCAAAGTCTGTCCTTAAATTAGCACCTGGACTATTGGAAATCTGGGTTTCTCAGGTGATCTGGGATTCAGCTTTTGCAGAGGATGGCCGGCATCAAACTGCCTTGACATCTGGACCAGGAGCTGAGAGGGACTCATTTCAACACAAGGCAGAGAGCTCTCACGTGGGAAAGTACAGAAAACCTCGAAAAGATGGGAACTGATGATGAGTTTCCCAAAAGAAAGATGCTCATAGGTGGATCCCTGGATAGGCAGAGCTACAGCTTCTCACTGTGAAGAAAGAGGATAAAAAAGGAGATGTTGGCTCTTTATATAGATTTGCAAGATAGACTTTATTTAAATAAAATCTATTATATGCTTCCTATTTCTGACAATTCCTGTTTGAATATCTATTGAGTCCACTCTTTGAAGTTATGGCACCAAATTAAAAAAACCCCACTTGTAAAAGTGAAGGTGTCACTGCCCAGTCAAAGCCACACACGTCCCCACCTTAATTTACAAAGCTGGGCAAGTGCTGAGAAGATTAATGCTCTCTGCGTGAAACCCCGCGTCCCTGCGGTGCCATTCCTGTGTGTAATCAAGGACAGGAATTATAGCAAGTTAAATAAGTGGCCACCTTGCGAGGAGGTTTCTTTTCAAGGCTCGGGGCTGACATCACCAGTCTTTTTGGAGTCCGCATGGTAACATCACTGACGGGAAGCTGCAGGGGTAGGGAAAGATCCAGCTTAGTTCTTGCCCAGCAGAGACCTCAAATCACCTCCCCACCTCCAGCTGCTCGCATGTGCTAGGACTTGGGCACGTGTGTGAAATGGGAGGTTACCGCTGCGCCCAAGGATGTGCGAAGCTGGGTCTCCGTCAAGCTGTAGAGCCAGTTCCCACAGGTGGAGATCCTGCATCCCTGATCTCCCTGCAGCCTGGCCCATGGAAGGGTTTTGTCCCCAGAAAGTGATTATTTATCCTCTCAGTCACAAGGTGTTTTATTCCCAGAAAAACCTTTTTGCTTCTTTAAAAACCTTCCCCTGAAGGAGTTGAGGAGCTGTGGATGTTCCCATTGGGCTCAGGGAGAGCTGTGCAGGGCATGGACCAGTGCTGAGCAGCCTCACCATCCCAGGGTGTCTGCACATGTCCAGCAGGTGCTGGCGAGCAGATGCTGTCAGCGAGGGCGAGCGCTTGCTTCTGCATGCACGGAGTGTGAGAACAGCCCCACACAACGAAAAATCCACTAAATTCCCCCCCAAGCAGTTTTAACCTCTGTCTTCAGGCTCCTCTGCTTCCCTTTCTCCTCACTTGGCGTCCCAGCTGTGACCCCCCAGTTTTGGCACCTCTCAGCTCCTCTTCCAGCTCCCAAAGTACCATTTTGGACCTGAAGGCCAGGCTTTTACTCCTTTCCTGCTTGTACAGGTGTACCCCCTCCACCTCAGGGCCCTTTCTGTATGAGGGCAGTTTTTAGCAGCAGGTCCCGGTCAAAAAAAAAATCATCCGAAGGAGTAAGTCTTACATTAGGATCGCAGTTGGATCTGTACACGATGTATGTTTTCATCACAGGCAGGTTTTTTTTTTTTTGAGATGTAACTTTTTCTGTGCAATGGGAATTTATTTTTTGTGAAGCTTTGCTCCTGGTGACATTTGATTTTATTTCTGGTTTGCTGTAATGGAGTGGGACCAAGTACAGCTGCAGTATTTAAAAGCCACCCTGGGCCTGATTTTAGTTTCACTTGGGAGAGTAAAATTAGTAGACTTGACACATTCTGCACGAAAGTGACACTAACTTGAACGAACTCAGAACCAAGCGAACAGGTATGAGTGGCAATTTGGAATTAATGGGGATCAGGCCATTGATGTAACTTGCAGGGGGATGAATACCGAGAAAAAGGGTCTTGCTGCCAACGTGCAGAATGACTAACTGCGCACAGCTTTTGCACGTCATCTGTTTATATATCAAGGAGAAGAAGTAATGGTACAGTAAAAACAACAGCATTTCGGTGCAGAGAAATGAGCGTGCATGTCAATATGCCGGTACCTGCCATGTGGATGTAACTGAGCATCCTCTAATCCTCTACACATCACGTGAATTTTGGTGCTGGGCAGTACAAGACAGGCAACGTGTCACACAAATATAAAGGGCCTGACAAGCTGCAAATAATCGATGGCAATGGTTTCACACCTGTTTCACAACCCAAAAAAGCAGCTGCCAAACACAAAACTGCCACCCAGTATTTAACTTATCCCTGGAATCTTCCCCCACCCGGCTTTCCCAACCTCTCGGGGCTGGCTATAAACACAAGTCTGAAATACTGTGAAGAAATGTAGAAAATAGCCTATGATGCAGTATAAACAGCATACTTCTTGTGTGGGCGATATATATGCTTTTCCGTTCCACTGGAGAGGAATGACCTCTCCCAACCGAGCAAGGTTTCACGTCTCCAAGGTCCGCAGCCAGTTTTAACTCGTAGGAGCAGAGAAGAACACACAGTGGAAGAGGCTCACAGTGGAGTCGGGCGGTCCACCGAGCAGCTTCGCTCCGAACACAGGTTTCCTACGGGAGGAACTGAAAATTTGGCACTTTAAAACAATTCGGGAATTTAATTTCTCATAAATGGGGCTTGCAGTCTTTAAATATGCTCAGTGTGCGTTCTCTTTAAGTTGGTCCCATAGCATATAAAAAAGAAATCAAGTATTTATACATGAGCAGAAGCCACTTTCGGGACTTACGCATGGCTGTCCCTCTCTGATTTCAAAGTGACATAACTCTAAGGGACTTTGTAACCATTTCTGCTTCCCCCCACTTTTAATAGTTACTTTTGACAGTTGTCCTTTGCCAAGGAAGACACATAATGGAGAGAGCATCCTTTTTCACACCAAAACCCACTGACCTCCTGCTAATTGCTCCTAAGCCTGGCGTGAAGAGCAGCCAATTCCCGAAACGAGAGGGGCAGAAGGATCTGCTTCGTTACTTGATCCATAGCCCCGCACACCCAGAAGAGAGGTCTCCTGCGAGACGGCATTTTGGATATTAAACAGATCGCATATTTGATTTTAAGCGAAAAAGCAAGAAGACAAGATCACAGAATTAGAGAAGTTACAGATGGAAAAGGTCTCTGAGGTTACGCAATCCATCAGTCTGGACATTGCATAATTGCTCCCCACAGTATATTTTTAGTGCTTCATCCAGACAAATCATTAAGTGCTTTAAAATGGGCCAGATTCCTCAAACGCAATGCGTGCTAAGTCACAGCTGATTTCACCGAGGCTCGTAGCTTGCCGTGTCTAATAAGACACCAGAAGAAAGTTTTGTGTGGTCAAGGAGAACAGAATGGACTCTTCCAGAAATAAATATGGGTCTGATTCGGTACTCCTCATAGGACTGTTTCCCAAATTGGCTGAATTAGATCTCTTAAATCCCATTTTCAGATTATACTGAATAATAGATTATTACTTATTCAGATGTTCACTTAGTCCAAAGTAAAACATTGTTAATGTTCATGTGAACGCAATTTGTTTTAAGCCAGCTTCAAAGCCAGTTCAGTAAAGCGTAAAGAATGTTTATTTAAAATATAGTTGCTAAATTTAGCATGAGCTTGGTTAGCCTAAATCTTAGCGACATTTTTAGAGAGCACATTGCGAATCAGGAATGCATGGAGAAATAAATAAACTTTCCCACATTTTTGGAAATCGAGTAAGAATTTGCAAGTTATTTCTTGCACAGGCAATTTCTGTGGATTGGAAAGCATTGTGAATAACGCAAATTTCCCACTAAACAGACGGTTTAAAGCACAATGCTAATAATTTTCACTGCAATTTCCTTTCAAATAACGCTCCCTCAAGGAGGAAACAACACTGTTAGCAGTCAGCTATTGTTATAGAAATTACGCGGAGCATCAACATGTTTCAATATTTACTCAAGCTCTTTGCAAAGCACCAAAAAGCACAACGGAGCTGCGCTTGGCTCCAAGCCACATTCAAAGCCGTGCAAAGGAAGTCTTACGTTTGAATTACGCCCTGTGCTCTTCCTAATAATTACAATACTGGATTTTCCACCCAGCCCTTGCACATTGATTGAAGTCCCCCCGGCCGAACCCTGAGCTGGGTTAAATGCCACTCTGCCTGCGGGTCAGGCATTTAGACAGAAGGCAGGTGGTTTTAAGCTTTTCCTTTTTTTTCTTCCAGCATCAACTTCCTGAGTTTACTGAGGTAAAAGAGGTGTGTTTGGACTTTCGTTATGTTAAGTGTCGTGGCCTTAGAGAAACAAGCAAAGATGAGCAGGCTTGCGATGGTAAGCGGTTAAATTCTCTTTTACTGGGTCAGTATCAGAGGGCTGGAGCCTGGCTATTATGCTCAGTTTTCATAATTTCCCTCCACCCTTTCCATCCTTTGGTTGGTGCGAGTGTAATACCTGTTCCAGCTCCTAAGGTGGGAGGACTCCAGCTGTACCGCTCACGGGACTACAAGACAAAAGGGTTGTGGCCAAGTGTCCCCCAGTGTCACCAAAGATATCCATGGACTTTGGTGGGACTGGGATCAGCTCCTCACCAAGCAGACAGGTGAAATAAGGGGGCATGGAAGAAGACACTGAGGGTCTTCCTTTTTTTTTCTCCAAAGACAGGACTCCACCACTTCCACTGGTTTTAGGCAGCTTCAAGCATCTATGTCCTGATCTGAAGTGTTGTGACTCAGCTTTATGTGCAAGCGCCAAGTCCCACCTGTAGACCCATCCTCCCCAGCTACCTCGGATCTCCCTCGGCTCTTCAGATGAAGGTTTGCAAATACTCTGACCCAACACACTAATTCCTGAATCTGCAGTGAGGTGGACTCCTTAATTCTTCACTACCTATCTTCAGTTGCTTACTACATCGCTGTTTTCATTAGAAAAGCAATATGTAATAATAGTTGTTAAAATAATTGTATTTCTGTTTTTACATCTGTAAAGATTAAGTTAAACAGTATGAAGCCCATTAAACTATTTCATGTCATGCTGCCATAAATTTCCTCCATTCCCATTGCTACTATTATTCCAGAGTAAACTCTGAGATCAAGCTGCTGCCACAGAGAGTTATTTATAGGAGCTCATTCATCAATAAAAACTTCAAAAGAAATCTGTTACTCTTCTATTGGGAAGCCAAAGAAAACTAACATAAAGACAACCCTGTTAAGAAACAAAGCTAAGGAGACCACAAGACATTCAGTTAAGGAAAATCCTGATTTCTAACAAATACCATGCAAGAAAGGGAGGAGGGGAAAAGAAAAAAAAAGATAGCTGGCAACATGAATCCTTTTAAGTTATTTCATTCTCATTGGATGGTTAAAATAAACTGTTAAACAGTTGTATTTGTACTGGCTCAGCCCTCTCATTAGACTGCGTGTGATGGATTTGTGATCTCGCAGTGCGTAAGGAGCTCTTCATCTCTTGCAAAAGCTGGCATTGTCTTTCCACTTGTCTCAGCTGCTCGTACACCCATCCATCAGCACAGCAGAGACCTAACGAGTGAGATGCCGAGTAGGCAACTGATAGCACCAAAGGCAGATACATAGAATAGCAAAAGGTTCTATTTCATCATCCTTATTCTCCCTTATTTCTTATTGTACCTTCCTCTGTACTTTTGAGCTGCGCAGCATTTGCTTTGATGGTAGGTTAGTCCTGCAGAAACTTAAATATATGAGGGGTCTTGTGCCACGTTTTCCTGTACCAGCACCCACTGCCTGTACCTGCACCGGTCCTCACAGACCAGATCAGGTGTCTCTTCTAGCAGGTCTGTTTGGAGCTACCTCAGTTCTCAAGATATTTAATTTCTATCATAGCAATTAACCATAATTTGAAAAACAACCTCTCTCCTTTTTGTCCCTGTCTCACTAAAAGCTCCACGAGTGAGATATTCCCGGAGGTCTTTGCAGGAACGGGGACTCAGTGATCAGCCATATCATGGTAACAGCACCCCCAAACTGGTTTTTTTTTTGAGCTCAGCAGACAGGCTCACTTGTTGCCATCACAAGGATCTGAGTCTTGAAGGCAATGTGGACCCCAAGCGCTGCATAAAATATTGTAATCACATCCCCAAACATTAAAGCGCAGAGGTGAGGTTGCTATTTCCCGGAGATCTCTTTGCATCTCTACCATTACTCATGCAAATCGAGGCAGGGCACTTTGCATGGGCTTCATCTCAATCAACACTAGTCATCTAACAACACAATGCCTGGTCTAAGCTGGCCACCCAAACTGTCTCCAGAATCTACCAGGACAGCAAAGCACCTCCAGAGAGCTGAACTTCCAGCCACCTGAGGCACGAGCTTTCAGGTGGGTGAAATCACCCTTTGATTATCCAGAGGAGCTGGATAAGGTCTGTGCTTTAGAGCATGAGGGGAGGTGAAACCCACCTGCAGCAGATTGCTTCTTCCAGACTAGCTGTCAGCTTGGTTGGAAAATGTGACTTTTGCCTAAACAGAGTCCTCTTTAAACTCATCCAAAAGGCTCCTTTTTATTCTCCTTACAAGATGTTCTCGGTCGGGTTGTGCTGCAGTGGAGGTAAGACATCACTGATTTCCTTCTGCTGAGGATTTGGAGCAGGGACTCCCAAACGGACCACTCTTGACGTGAATTAAAAGTAGCCCAGTAGTTGCTTCCCCAAGCAGAGGTACTAGATAAAGAAATTTGCAAAGACTCATCAAATTATGGGCCAAATAAATCTGTTTCCCCATGAGACCTGAAAGCGTTACCCTCACTTTTGTCCACCTTGTGCTCTGCTACGGATCGAGGCTCACGTATCTAGTTTTGCCCTGATATGATTAGAGTAATTCAAAAGAGTGGGAGAGCCAAGTCAGTCACTTTGACTCAGTTATGCCAATGAGAAAAGTTTTTATACATCGCTATAGCTTATATTTGGAATTGGTCTAAACACTGTGGACACAATGATTATTAATAAACACGAAATGTCTCTGTATACAAACCAGATTTATTCCAATTTAACTGTACCTACTGTTAAATATAATTGCTTTGTTATGAGAAGGGCAAAGAGAAGCCCTTAATTGTTGGGTCTGGTTTCAGATTAGACCCTACATTAATTCTAAGTAACAATAACAGCAACTGTGACCCACTTCTTGTGGAGTATTTTTCATTGATTTCTCCTAAAGTGCTTTGCAGGGAAGGTCAGTAGAAAGCCTCATTGTAAACATGGGGAAATCTCCTGATTATTTGTTTTGGATGGCTACAGAGGAAATTGCATATGCTTTCATGGAAAAAAAATTCCTCTATTATTATACTCTGTCCTAAAAGCGAGGAAAAAAAGCCTGGTGACTCGGTTCCTACAGTAAATTATCCTAAAGTAAATCCCTGGCAAACCAAATTAAGCCAGATGACTCTGGATTTAATGACAGTAAATAGTAACAGACTAAGTTAAAGCCTAAAACAGGGCACCTAGCTGCTCTGCGCTTCTTTGCAGCATGATGGGTCTCTTGGAACCTTTGACTGACCAGTTTCATTTTCTTAGCTTATTTCTGAGATATTTTACTTATGGCTTGAGCATCAAAAGGAAAGAGCAGGTCAGCTGTTAGCAAAACGAAGCGGGGAACACCTATAGCTGTAGTTTATATAAAACTAAGAAAATAATTGTGTTTAGAGCGTGAAATGCAATCGTGTAGCAAAGCATGCAAAAATACCTTGGTCTGATAAGGCTTGTGGCTGACCAGAGACAGCCCAAGACCAGGCTGAGAGGCGACTCAGCCCTTTGAAGTCTCATGGGCTAATTCTTTTTGTATCCATATATGATTTCTGTTGCTGGGGNTGGGCAGGCATCTAAGGGGACTTTGTTGGATTGTCTGACCAGCCTTACTCGATCAAATGCTTTTGTTAAATCTTTAACTAAGACAGGACTAGTCATCCTCCACTCTGGTGGCTCAGAAAACTTTGAAGACCTGTTGGCCTTTCCTTGAGTTTCTGAAGGTGCAGGCATGTTGTGAGAAAGTTCCTGCAGAAGCTAGAGGCTGGGAGGCCTTCATCCCCGCTCCTGCTCCTTAGCAGGACTGCCTGGTATAGGGCATTCGTCCAGGGCTTCCAAGGACTCAGCAGCCTGGACAAGTGGTCGCTGCCCACAGGTACGTGCAAACCAGTTGTGCGGCAGTGACTCCAGCACCTCATGGTGTGTCAGACTGATGTGAGTGGTGCATGTGTTGCCCAAGATGTGACTTCTGGTTCCCTTTCACCCTGCTTTGTTTCCATCCCAGAGCAACCCGTTTAGCCTCCACCTTTCATACTCAATATAAACAGATGCACTGGTGCACGTGGACAATGCACGCGTAAGCTACCCAACCCTGCCCCACTCCAGGAAGAAAAAATAATTTTTTCTCTACTCGGCTGGGTTTAAGTAATCAGTTCTGCACCAAAACTTGCTTGTCTGCCCAAACATAATGAGGAATAAGTGACTCCACGACCTTTTCCAGTCACTCATTAAGATTTCCGTGCTAGGACATTAGCATTAAGTCTCCAGATGAGGTATGCCGCCTCCGCTCTCACGCTTGTATATTTTTGTTCCTTACTTTAAAAGTGATTGTCTTCTCTTCCGTTAATAAAATAAATCAATAGGGAAAAAAATATCATTCCATGTCTAAGAAATTAAGTATCTCCTTGAGTGTGTTAAGCTACAGAGGAAACATGAAGAATCAACTTTGACACACATGACAAATATTGAAAGGGAGCTAAAGCTAAAAGGCAGCTCCTTGAAGACTTTGGATCATTAAGAAAGTACACGAATGGGTTGAAATTCTTGAAAGAAAACCTATCCTGGACTTACTTGGTTGGATCAGTGCCAGGGCTGTGCGTTCGCCTCCCAAACTCTATCACAGTAAGGATGTCTAAGGGAAAATCCATCTCCTCTTATTTCCTAAGGCTGGGAAGGATCTGTGAGCCGATGCACCGGGGGTTCCTGTGTGTTCGTTTGTGTGTGCGCCTGGTGCTTCGAGTGGCATCTGTGAACCCATAAATCCTGGCTCACTTTGCCCCAGTAAGGGTAACACCAGCAGCTCTGTTTTGGCCCAAAGGACGACTGCCGAGGAGCCAGGCTGGGCTGCGCGGACCTTTCCCAGGCTCAGCTCCTCACTGGATTGCATTGCATCTGTTGAAAAGTTCTCGGATGCAAAACCAAGGTCACGGCTACGCAGAGTCCCGTGCAAATCTCTGCAGTCCTGCCTACGTGACACAGAGATGTGGATGTGGCATTTTATACACTGAGGGCCATATCTTCAGATGATACCTCGTGCTCTTTAGAGAGCAGCTTGCCCTGGCAT
>VYXH01012309.1:307197-337212 GCA_013397275.1 Burhinus bistriatus | reverse complement strand
GAAAAAAAAATCAAATTTTGCACTTTTGTATCTTTTCCTCCAGTGGTTTCAACCTGTCTCTTGTTGCAGCAGTGACATAGTCCCGAGTTTATTGTTGGAAGGGAAAATGGAGGATAACGAGAGGGAAAGACCCAACCAAGGCCACACAGGAGGTCGCTAACAGAGCTCAGAAACCAAGGCTGAAAACCTGATTTCATTAATCTGAGTGGCAAAATCATCCCCGCTCTCCTGCTTTTGAAACAACAGCAACTATTTTTCAGGTGGGTCATGAGAAACAACAGCAAATATTACAGAAGCAAAATTGCTGAGAACCTTAAATGTCTTATTAATCCTGCCCATGTTTGTCATCCGTAAGGCTTCTGTTTAGCATAAGATTTGTGCCATTCCTCCTAGGTTTAGGGAATATGGCAAATAACCAAGTACATGTAAATATACAATAAATGAAAATTTCTAATGACATCCATTGTATTTTTCTAGTGTTTATATTCACCTCAGAGATCCAATTGGACTTTATGGGTGGTAAATAATCTTTTGCTTATTCCTCGTGCATACGCAGCATGAGGGAAATACACAGCCAACAGCTGTGGATTATTTTTGCATCTTGAGCAGAGATACTCATCATAATTACTAAAAAGATTGTCCTACCATGGGAGAAAAAGAAAATTGACATGTTTTAAGGCCTTTTGAATGAAAGGCAGAAAACAGCAGGAGAAGAATGGTGGAAATTACTTCTGAGAAAATGACACCAGGAAAACGAGAAAGACATTTCCTTGGTGGACGAAGGATTTGAATTTGCAGAGGATGCACTGCGAGCACACCAATTTTTACAAGCGGCAAGGAAGAAAATGATGTGTTTCCTGAAAAGAGAATGAAAACAAACAAGAAGTCTCACTGCAACTTGGGTGAGAGTAATCTAAAAGCAACCATGAAAATAAGACATAGTTGTGAATTCTTCGTGGAGGAAAGGACAGCTGAGTCCAATCAGCTTGGCCAGGGCTCTCGTGCTCCTCCTGTCACGGGCTGCTACTTGATGTCTCTTATCATCTGCATCGGCCCCATCGAGACGAGCCGTGTTCTTAATGAGCTGATATGTGAGACAGTGATAGCTGCAGCTTAAAGCTAATATTGTACCTTCAGAAACGTGATTTTTCAAATTGAACAAATGGCCTCTGAAGCTGCTGGTGACTCGGAGTAATGGATGATATATCTGAAGGCATTTTTTTTTTTTTTTTTTTTGTTATACACGTGTAGAAATGGCAAGTTTTTAAATGAGTTCTGATGGGAGCAGCAGGTACGGTACCGAGGCACCGCAGACCTCCTGCAGGCAGACTGACCCGGTGTCCCGGCTGATTTCCATGCCTTGCCTTGGGATGAGCATTGCTCCATGTCTGGGGACATATCCCATTGCAGCTGCTTGCTTTGAAGGCTGTACGGTGACAGGGACCATGGGAGGGACTGGGAAATGGGTAATGCCATGCGTATCTCAGCGTATTGATCTGCTACTGGAAATCATTAATGGGCCTTCAAAGGAGCCAGGTCTTCTGCTTTGCATCTGTGCAGAAATATTTCAGTATCTATTTTTGGGTGGACTCACTCGAGGTGTCCATCTCCTTGTTAGAGCATCCAGCCCTAGTGTGAACATCTCCACCAGACCAGAGCAGCCTTCCCAAACTGGGTGTCCCTGGAGCAAATGTAGATTTTAGCTCTACTGGAGCCCTTGTTTCTCAGCTTACGGATACAGGAACTTCTCCCATACTGCCCTAAAATATTTGAGCTGTGCAGGTGAAGAATTACAGGCTGGTGAATATTTCCTTCAAAACATTGCGAAGCTTCACCCAGGTGGTGGTGCAAACACGACCAAAAAACCTTTTGTAAGACAGTTACAATGCAGCGCCTACTCGAGAGGCACAGTATTATGGACACAGTTAATCTCCTTCCAATCCACAAAATTATTATAGTACTGTGTTTGAACAACATTAGGAAAATGGTGCAATGGATACAACAAAAGCTGCAGTTATCCTGAAGGGATTTTGATGTAATAATATTCAGGCCGACATAATCAACAGAATCTCTGAACTGTTCAAGTTTCAGCCAGCATTGGCAATTAAGAAATCTTACCAAGAAATGTAACTTAGCTCCTTATTAGCACTTGGATCTCTATCAGGAACACTGAAAAAAAAAAATTAAAAAAAAAATATCCAAGAGCATTTTTCAAATTAGCAGCCTTGCGGGCAATATAATGTAAGTTCAGCCAGAGCGAATTGAGTAGGAATAGTTAATTTAGTTCTATGAAACTTAAGAATCCCTCATCTCCTCATCAGCAGTAACTTGCTTGTTAAAGGAAGACAAATGAAAATGTTAATCAGCAAAGATTCACACTAGGGGATTGCTTGGAATGAATCACTCCTACCCGGCCGCCCCGGCGAGGTCGTGTGCGTGTAACCGGCTCCGTTGACTCAAAAATGTTCTGAGCTGGAGAAATTTGACTTTAAAAGACCTGTGCCACAGTCTGCTTGGCAGAGAGGATTTGTTGTATCAGGACAGGATGGCTCCAGAATTGAGACCAGGGCTCACGGTGTTGGCAATGGTCTGAGAATTATTTTTATTGCTATGTTTTTTGTCCAGCTCTTGGTTAGGAATGACGAATATGCCCTATGCTGGATTTGACATTGGGTCCTTGAATGGGTTTTGGCTGTGTCGCGAGCATGTTGTGCATCTCGGGGAGGGGGAGGCAATGCCCTCGGGGGGATAGGCACATGGCCAGGTAAGCAAGTCTGAAGAATTTTAGGACATTTAAAATCTTGTTAGTTTTTCTCTCCCCCTCGCGCCCACTCCCCCACCCCCCTATTTTTAACAGAAGAAACAGCTCTGGCTAGTTATATGGACCATAGATTTAAAAATAGCTGGGTTCCTTCCTGTCTGAGGTAGAGAGAAAGATATAAGCCTGATTTATTGGCTGTCCAGTAGACTTTATATTCAATTTCCTCTTGTCACATTCCTATCAAGTAACTGCATGAGTGTAGCAGAGACAGGGTGAGCCTTTACAGAACAAATACATTCATTTACATGATGAATACCTATATTCACGTGAGTAAAAGTCCCTCTTCAAACACTCAAACAAATAAATACTGGCCAAACATTGTTAGCAAAAAAGGGTGAAGAAAAGCCATTGCACGTACTGGAATTCAGCTGCAGGTTAGAGTTAGCAAGCATGTCTGTGAATGCACTTTCCTAGGATGGATATATGGGATGCACCGAAACGAATGTCCTGCCACATCCAGTGTAATGAGGGACAAATCCTGCTTTCTGGGGTGCAGCCACATCTTGCCTTTGTCTCCTTTTTGCCTGGTGGGGCCCATGGTGGCTGATGCTGCACAACGATAACTCAGAACAGGGCAGCACGCCATGCGTCTGCGCTGCCCGGAGAGGGGTCCTGGGGCAGGAAAATCACCCGGTGGGGTCTTGCCTGGGTACGCAGACACCGGGCTGGCTAAGCCAGACTTACTCACAAATGAGTCTGAGAAAGGAAAAAGAGAAAGAAATGCAAAAAATTAAAATAAATCAGTGCAGTTATTAAGTTTCTTTGCAAGCCAGCATCACGGTTTAAGCCAAGGTTTACTAAACTTCTGCTGGGCTTAACGCAGCAGTGGAATTCCCTTGTGGGAGGATTCCACTGAGAGTAAAGTTTTGTTTCATGTTCAGGTGGTCCAAGTGTTTCTACTTGGGTCGTTAAACAGAAACAACATCGAGAGTTCCATTTTACATTTCCATGGGTTCCAGTAGCTGGCTAAAGCTTCTGTAAACCTTGCATTACGCCTATAAATAGCTATTATTTATCACTTTCATCATATGCAAAAAAAAGTCTTCTTTTCAGAGAAAACTTGGCCTTTTGAAAATAGGCTTATGAACTCACACGTATTTATGGAACTGGGACAGAGAACTGACAAGAAATGTTTGCAGGAAGATGGATGCAATCCTGTCTCCAGGGAAAAAATTAGGAACCCAACCAAGCAAAAACACTCTGGAAAACTTCACATCAAACAAGAAAAGGAAGGAGTGAGAAGAAATGAAACATATTTAAGATTTAGGGGTTGAGTTAATGTCTGAGTTTTGTCTGATGCCCTGGTGATGCCAATCAGTGAAATCAGTGTGGTGGCACCCAAGCCAAGCTCAGGATACGGCCCAGAACAAGGCTCATTGCAATGGTCAGTCTAGGGCACCGAAATATATCCAGCTTGATTTGCTCTGGTGAATTCAAAAATACTTTCCCTGTGTTGTATTAAATATAAACAAAGCATTCACTTAGATTGCATATTCTCCTGTACAAGTATGTTATTTTAATTTCCCCCAAGAGCTAAAAAAAGAAACTTTTTTTTTTTTTTATTTGATATACATAATGTAGGCTGGCAGTATTAGTGTAAGTGTTTTCTATTCATGGTTTTCTGAAACTTTCTATTAGAAGTCTTTGAAATCGAACACCCTTCTTTTTATCATATATTACTTCCTCCCCTGGAACTATTCCGCCTCTGTGCAGCGATCCCATTAGGCTTTTAACTTTCATATGAAAAAAAACCCCAGCGCTGTGATAAAAATGTATTGATGTTTGAACACCATCCAAAACAGTCAACTTCAAAAACAACACACGGACACACAAATTTTGTGAATGGAAAATGGGAGCTTGATTTACTGGGAGGGGAAAAAGCTTTTGCATAGGCAGTTGCTATATTTAATGGACCATCTATTGACTTTGGGAGTATCCAGTACCACTGGTGTTTGCAACAGCATTTAAGACAAAATTTACAAGAGAGTGGACCATGGGTTTACACAAACCACAAGTGACACAAGTGACTTGTAGGCTTGACTATGTCTGCAGAATTATTTATTCTTGCAGCAGTCAAGGAGTCCAGGATGGCTGTGGTTCCAGTTGCAAACTTAGAGATAGTATCAAAGAGGAAAAAATAGATTTGAAAGACTTAAAGCTATCGTATGCAGTTAAGAAAATGAAAAGATGACCTTAAATGGATTTTTTTGGTGTTCAAAATGCTACTTTGTGTTAAATTTTATCAAAATTTTCTTTTCAGTCCCACTCAGGTCTCTTCTTTTACCATCAATAAGTATTTCAGTAGACTCAGAATATCCTCTCTGAGCAGTGTTTTCCACATTTACAGGATAAGCTGATTTAATAACAGCAATATTGTAAAGCTGAGGACATCAATCTGATCCATCTGAAATCAGTCAGCTCCTCGCCCAGACTCTTGTGCATCCTAAAGGACTGGGTCAAGCGTTTGGGATGTAAAAGAAATCTCCCAGGCAATAGAGATAAAGAGGAGGAACAACAGAGAAGTCAAGGTGCCGGGATTGAATTACCCTAGTATATGTTTATTGTTGGAGCACACAGCGTTATGGCTTGAAGGATCATCTACACGCCTGAAATGAGCATCACAGAGGACATACGTTATCCTGGGCTGAGACTCCTCATTTCCAGGCCCAGCTGCATAAATGCCAAATTTCTGCTAAGGGTGGTGACCCCAGTAAGACCCAAGGCGTGTTTGAGGCCCATCTCACCCCTTTCATTGCATCCTCAATTCACCTGATTGACAAATGCCCAAGTTGCCTTTCGGTCTGCTGGTGTTCAGAACTTCCCATAGGACACCATGCCAGGACAGCAGATCGCACTCACCTCCTCCTGTCCTAATACGGCCGTATTATTTTCCCTTGATGCTGCATGGCTACTCAATACTCACTGACCGAGACCTATTGGCCAGGTAAGTCCTGCGATGCTGCTTCTGTTCCTCGACTGGAAACACATCCAAGCACCACCTGGAGAAGTACATTAAATCCCGTTAATGTAACACATCCTTTTCACGCATACGACATCCACACCTGCAACAAAAATCATGCAAACACTTTCAGCGATAATTTAGAGAAAAACCAAGTTCGGGAACTTCAGAAGTGATTTCATTAAAATCAAACAAACTGCTAGTGCTTGACACAATTAAGGGTGTTTGATTTGGCTCTTGGGCAATGGAACAGCTACACACAGAAAAGTGGTTGCAGCTTTTGTCCTAACAAATATGAAACATCATTATTCTCTACCAGCTCAGTACCAATCCTCTTCTGTTAAAATCTTTCAAACATTTCTTATTTTTCACTTTTCCTGGCACTGTAGAGCAAAAGAAATGTTTGACAGGTATTAATTTTGAAAACAAATGGTAGATTTTCAGATCAGCCGCTGATGAGAAAGCAGGGAAAAAGAAAATTATGGGTTGTTTTAATTGCAAATTGGGAATTTTATAAACAAAATACACACACGTATCATTTATAATCATGATCCAGGCCAGAACAATAATTATGATAAATCCTTTGTCAACCCTACCAAGCAGTCTTCTATGAAGTAGTAGGAAATTAATTCACATTCTAGACAATGGTTCAATAAAATGCTTTCCAGCTTCTCTGACATATGGAATTCCACACGGACTGCAATCAGATGTTCCCCAAATCACACTTTTTCACTGCTGAACTCCTTGACAGTTTAACATAAACAAGCACTGCATTCATTAAGTTGCATTTTTTAAGCTTTCTAATTAACTGAAACAGCTGAAGTTTGAATCTTCAAACACATGTTAAAGGCTTAATCTTCAAGACATAAACCACTGTAAGACCCGCAGCTTATTCACATTTGAGGTGTTCAGCAGAATACTTTTCCTTGTGGTGTTTGTCACGGTTCTGCAAAATGTAGACTTTCAATAGTTTAACATAAAGTAATTAACAAAACAAGAAAATACCTCATTTTTATAATGAAAGGCATTGTTGCTTCGATTTGGAAACAGAACCTTTTTGACGATGAGCTCCCTGATTACTTTGTCCAATCTTCTCACATCTTCTCCATTAAATGTCCTGTGGCTCCCTAAAGAGCACGTACTTATCACTATTCCTCAAAAACCAGGCATGTCCCTCCTCTGTGTGGTTCATGCCACGTTCAAGAGACAATCCAGCCAATACTCTGGGTGCAGTCTTGACCCCAGAGAAGGGTGCTTTAACCCATTAAAGTCTTTTAATCATTGCCATGACTTGGGAAATGTGCTTCTGGAAGCAACTAGGCTGTAATTCTTCTACAATCTTAAATATATGTTATTACACAGCAAGAATTGGGTAGGTCAGGAGACTGATAAAATACGGCATCATCCCTTGGACTTGTACGATCCTTGCTTGCAGCCAGGTGAGACCACAGAAATGACCTGAACACCATAGATATTTGGTTGCCCCAAAGGTGTTTTTAAATTCAACTACTTTGAACTTGAGATAGCTACCTTTTAATTCTTAAATGAAAGTAACCCCGGGAACAGCATCACTTTAAGAAGGGGCAGACACAGCATATATATGCTCTGAGGACCACATGGCCATGGCATCATGACAAAGATGCGTATCAGGGCTAACGGAGGGGAGAAAGCCCTTTTAGCTCTCCATGTCCCACCAGTAATTGCTATGATGGAGCTCATCCAAAACAAAGCTGTAACAATGCTCTGCCAGTTTAGGAGGCGTTGAACTGAGCCATGGTGGGACTTGGTTTGCTCGGCATAGGTGGTGAGTCGTGCGCCCCTTCTTTCAGATGAGATAAATCTGACCTGGGCACCAGGTGCTCTGTCCTGCTGGAGGGTTTACGTGTGAAATGTGAAGAGAGGAGGAAATGACGGGAAGTAAAGCACCATCAGCAAAACTTTCACGTGGGTTTTGTTCCCAGGAAACCACTTCCTCTGTTTGTACGGGCTGGAACAGGGATGGGACTGCATGGGGACTCTCGCTCTCAGCTAATTTAGCTAAGCCAGAAAAGCCATGGCACCCAACTAAAATTAAAGGAGGTATTTTTTTATTATTTGTTTATCTGGATTCTGCTGTCATGGATTTTTTGTTGTATGGGAATTTTCACCCTCTTCTTTTTCCTTTCTTTCCCTCCTTTTTTTTTTTTTTCCCCTACCAAAACTGATTACAGTGAAGTAAATTTTCAAGAGTGAGTTTGAACTAGAGAAAAAACTGAGACTCTTGTGAATGGGGAACCAACACATGGATTTCCACCAGGGAGGGGCACAGTAATGCACAATTTTACTAACATTTGGATAAATGACACAGTTCCTTAGTGATCCCTGATCTTATTGATAGCTTACCTACTGAGGGTGGGGCACCAGCCAAAGTTAAAAAGCACAGTAACAAAAGGACATTCTCCTGTGCTTAGGTAAAAATGCACTTATATCAATGTACATTAATATCTAGTAGTGGTTGGAAGATTGCTTCCCTTTCCATTTTTCAAAATAAGAATATCTCTAGTGGGAGAAGATGACGAGAGATCCGTGCAGTCCCAGTGCTATTTGATTTCCCACATCACTGTGAAGGATATTTCTCATGCTGAGCCCTTTGATGAGCTTGTTTTTCTCTTGGCCAACCACCTCTCCATGCCTCCAAGGGGATGGATAACAGAGGGGCTCCATTTGACACAATCTGATTATCACCATTTCAGCTTTTGCAGTAAGGCACATCCCTCCTGATACAAACCCCTTTTTTAACAAATGCATACCACCATGATGCTACAGAGGAAAAAACTGGCTGTCACCACATTGCGATGACACAAAGACCACAGAAGCCAAAGGAAAAGAAACCTATTATTGGCTTTATTTTCTGTATGTAGGCTATGGTGCAGTAAAGACTCTAAGCATATGCTTAACTGTAAGCCTGAGATTGGTTTCATTGAAATTAGAAAGATTTCAGCTTATTGTTTGACTTTTGCATCTGCTTACAGGCTTTGCTAAGTCAGCACTTCTGTGCCACGGGAGAGGCAGTACTGGAGTACTTTTGTACAACAGAGTGGGAAAATGAAGGTTAGGGTGAGCTGGATCCATGCACTGGATCATAATTTGGGGTGTAGTTAATTAGCATTAATAAATTTTCCATTGTGGAGAAGCCCTTGACGAAAGAGCTCAGGTATCCCAGGACATCTGCAATGGGAAATGTATGGGCAACAAGGTTTAAAGTGAATTCTCTGAATATGGGGAGGTTCTCATATACCCCATATGATTAAAAAGAAAGAAGTGAAAATTGTTTAAATACACTAGAGCATCATTCATTATCATAAAAAACCTCCAACGCAGAGGAAGGTTCCAGTTGTTTCTGAATGAAAAGAGAAGCACTTCCAGCAGCCTTGCTTTAGTTCCCGCTGCCACCCACAAATAAAGCATTTTTAAATGGGTAAAATTCCTTGTTTCTCCCAATAAACAGATGTTTGTGAAGGTTGCAGGTAGCCTCAGTCTATAGCACCCCTGTGACAAGGGCAGTTGCAAGGGTCAGCTTGGGGACTACTGGGTGCCCTTGTCTTCAGGGGTGAAAACTCGAGTGGGTTCATGGGGAACAAAGCGGACGGGCTGCCATTCCCGTGGCATCCCTGAACCAGAAGCTGGAGGAGGCTGTGGGAAGAGGAGGAGGAAGAAGAAAGTAATTTTATGGGTCTGTAACCAGTGAATTTGTTAAAAAAAAAAAAGGGAGGGGGGGAACTTTGTAAAGCTTTCAACTGTGGTCTTGCTCTGTAAAGCCTCATTATAGCTGATAATGCCCCTACAATATATCAGGAAGATGAAGAGGAGAAATAATCTTTAAATATAGCAGGAAGCTCATAAACAACAAGCGGGGGCAAAGGTGTCCCATAAGCCTCATGTGCTGAGATGCGTCTGGAAATGTGCAGTGCGGAGCTGGTGCCTTGGCAGGACGTGGAGCCACCAAGGCGCTGCCAAGGACTGGGAAAGGCTGGCTTTCTGAGCTGACCAAGCATCCAGCCCCTGGGGTGGTGTTGTGTCTCAGCACAAAAAGCTCGTGGAGTGGGAAAGGGGGTTGCGGTGGCGTGGCGTCACCTGCCAGCTTGCAAAAAAGCAAACCAGAGCCAAGCCGCATCCCAGAGCCGAAGGCTTAGCGAGGTTAGTCACCAGCGACCGGAGCATCCCAAAATAAACACATATGTGTTTTTTGTTCCTTGGTTTGTCGGTCGTACCCCGTGTGCAGGGACAGGCTGGAACAACCTCCCTGGAGCCCCCCAGGATTTGTTTTGGAGTCAGAAATAAGACCTTAAGTCAACTAGGAACTCTTGGAAAAAGCCATGCTAGGAAAGACGTGGACAAATTGTGAGAACCACCACAGGTTGCTTCGATCGGGAGAGCTGGGGAAGGTACTGTTGAAGGGAAGATCAGGACCAGAGGCTGTATCTGAGAACAGTGCTGGCAAGCACAGGGCAAAACAGCTCTTAAACTGCTGCTTCTGCCCTGTCCTGTACCACCCTTCCTCCTTCTGCTCCTCTCCATGGGGATGCATCTTAGCAAGAGACCGGAGGAAAACTGCCAACAGCTTTTTTTAGAGAACAATTAATTTTAACATCCTTTGCTGTTCAGGAGTATTGCCAGGCTAATTACTGTGCTCTCAAACTGCATTTGAGCAAACTAGTTCGCGAAATGCTTCTTCAGGTATTTTGCCGAGCATCCTGATTGCAGACGGGTAAGCGCAGTGGAGCTGTTTGTGTTCCTCAGCTGGATGAACGCGGGGCATTTCTGGTGTGAATAGTTGCACTTCAGAGCACAGGATTTTATTCCCCAGAAAATGTGCTGATGTAATGTAGAAATCCTCACCCCATGGACATTTGCTCTGGTGAAGTCCAAAGCAAAGCAGTTGCTTGTGACAGCAGAGCAGCCCTGGAAGCCAAAGGTGACGGTGACACTGCTGTCAAGGGAGAGTTTGCAATGCATGGAGCTTAGCTCCTGCTCCAGACCTGCCCCAGGTCTCCTGCATTGTCATTTCACCCCACTCCCAGCACCGTTTCCCTTGTTGTCATGCAGAAGAAGAGCTCCTCGTCCTCAGGACAGCAAAATTTTGTTCACCTCCGCTTCATTCCTTATTTTCCACGGTGCGCTCGGTAATTGTTTAGAATGGTACTAATGTGCAGAGGCATTGATCAGATTTAAAGGTTAGAAACCGAAGACCACCAAGGAGCACGAGCTTTCCTTAACTTTGTCTGCACCATTGCCGGAGATGGCTCTCACCTCCCCCACCGCCTGCACCCCCTCCCCACAGCCAGGCTGAACTTCTGTCCTCAGAGCGGTTTCGGTTTTGTCACTCATTGTTTGCAAATCACTTTCGGCAAAAAAATCCCATTATGCTGAGCCTGAAACTCTGCTTGCTTTAAAGAGAACAAAATTTCATGCAACTCTTTGCTCTGTTGTGTCATCCCCGTAAGCTAGAAGCATCCTGGGAGAGGGTGCTTTAGTGAGACCTTGTGGTTTTGCTAAGAACAACAGACACGGGATAATTACACAAAGAGGCCCTGACCTCCAGCTCTGTCCGATCTCCCATTACATCTGAGAGGCTTGGGTCAGGACCAGCGCCGTGGTGCAGGCTGAGGTTCTCTCCTGCAAGATGAGGATGGGGTTTGTCACTTGACTGTGTGCCACGGGTAGTTCTGCAGGTATTTTGATAAGAAGATGCTTGGTAGGGGTTTTTTGTTGTCTGAAATCACACGTTGACAAGAATAAGGGGAAAGCAAAGAACATTTCTGAGCGCTCATTAATTATTTATTAATAATGACTCTTTCTAGAGGGAGAAAGTGTTTTAGAAAAAAGATAATAAGTAGAAAAGTGTTACCAAAAGCTCTTAACATCATGCTTGGTTGGCCTGCGTAGGTTCTCTTTCACCTAGGGCTTTCTCCACTTAGCCGTGAAAATGCAGGTGGTGGACATCGTTTTGGTGTTGAGGAAGAAAATGGATATCTATTATACAACTATAGGCCTGATCCAAATCCACTGAAGTCACCAAAGCCACAGATGTCACCAAATCCATCTGTAATTATTTTCTGAAGAGAGGTCTGTAATACAGCCTCCAGGTACAATCCAAGCTTCGGTTGTTGAAGCTGCATCTGCTTCAAATTATGGACGGGCATTTTGCTTTTGCTTGCATGTTAGCTCAAACAAACATTGTAAAGACTTTTGCACTGAAGAAAAATAATGAAGAACGGCTAAATAAAATGAGAGGAAGGAGAAAATGATTAATCAGGCTGAAAAGCAAAATCACTCATTCCCTTCCTACATGACTTTTTAGTGGCTAGAACTCTCAAAGTGTCTTCTGAAAAGAAAGTGAAACCACCAGTATGCTCCAAAAATCAAGGACAGTTAATAAGTGACTGCAGCTTCAAATCGTAAAGAATTTTGGGGAGATGATGACTTCTTTGGCTCACACGCAGACCCAATGAAGCATTTAGAGTGTCCCAGAAATTTTTACCTTCTTTAAGAAACCATATGCCTTACTGGAGCAGTTTTGCAAAACCGCGAATAAAATGTAATGAGTTCAGCATTTTCATATCATTCTAATTTTCTTAGCTGATATTTGAGATAAAAGACAAAGCCTGCCTTGGTTTCAGTTCAGAGGACGTTCAGTACCATGGCTTCACTTTTCTGAAATACTGATCAAAGCAGAGCTGTGAAATCTTACTATCCCATTGCTAACTGCACTGTTGACTTTGTGCATACTTCCAAAATCCCTGCTTCCCCTTAGACCTTTTGACCACCTTATTAAAAAAAAAAAAAGGCAAGATATTTGCATTTGGTACGGTTCAGTACTTTTTTTGCTAGAAAGTCTTACTAGGGAGCTGAAACATGATTTCTCTGTTCTATAATTAAAAGAATAAACTTTTTCCATGGTACCTCCAAGCTTGCTCTGCTCTGAACTGTGTGATATCATTTTGCCTACTGTGAGGGATGCAGTTCATTAACCTTGGAAACACCCCCCTCATCAAAGACAGGAGGAAAACGACTCACTACTTTTCCTCTCAGATTCTCTGATTATATTAATCCCAGAAGATCTGAACTTCATTTCTTCCCATCTGGGACAAGAATCCAGCAAGGAGACGTTCAGGGTACCCAAATGTTTCCATAACTGTCTCAGATAACTTCATGTGTTTCAGCTCAGCAGCTGTGCAACCAAGCGTGGCGGCGTGGGGCTCTCCATCAGGTTCAACCCGTCCCTGTCCCTTGACTGTCCTGGCAGAGGGGCCATCTTGTGGGGGGGCTGAAGGGTACCGGGGCATCTCACCCATCACCTGATGCCAGCTGGGTGGAGATACTTCATGTCATGTTTTTTCCCAATAGCCTTCTCCCTCCATAATTAAACTTTTAATAAATAAATAAATATTTCTTTTTAAATAAAGAAAGGAGATGCGATGTTGGTGGAGTGACACAGACTCAGGCACGGCAAAGAAGCGGCTGTCTGTGAAAGTGGCTTTCAGGCAAGCTTGCCAGCAGGGAAGGGACCAGTGGGACCAGTTAAACAGTGGGTGGTTGGAGGTGACGCTAGAAGTACACTACTGCTCTTGGGATGGTTTTATGCAGCGGTCCTGGGAATTGCAGACCTACAGGAAACCGTAGTTTTCATTTGAGCAAATTTAACATCCTGCCGACACCCTCATGGGTGGGGGTGATGATACAGGAGTCTGCGAGTCATCTTGGGGGCTGGATGTCAATGCCAGGCAGCACCCATGAACGTTGCGTGGGGTCTAACGCTGCAGATGGAGCAGCTGCACAAGAGCTTTGGGCACATGGGCATCCGGCACCCATAGCCGGGCACTTGGCTATGCACGTGTGCAGGGGGTGACTGGGGGAGCTGGCGCTGTGTTCAACTTGTTTCTGTGGTCTCTCAACATCAGCCTTGAAGTCAATCTTCTTTTCTGGATGAAAAAATAGTAGTTTTGACATTCCAAGAAATCCCAAAAGGAAAAATACTGAAAATTAAATGGGTTGGTCTCTGTCCAACTCACTTACTCATGGGAGATAAATGATTTCGTATGCTAATGACCATTCCCTCAAATCTCTGACATTTTCTTACAATGTACTTAAGTACAGTTTGTTTTGCTTTCTGTCTCCACAACAATTACAAAGATTTATATTTTATTGCTCTGGTTGTGTTTGCCAGGACCACACTTCCTTTCCTTTTTAAAGGCACAGCGATATTGTCTGGTACAGCACATAACGGAGGTTTCTGAATAGCTAAAATGAAAATAAACAAGGCTGAACTTATCTTCTGGAAGAGGGCAGACACTTTCGCTAGGCACAGCGAAGCCAATAAAGGCTTCTGGCTCTTTTCTCCTCGACAGATCAGTACACACAGAATCAGCAGCAGTTCATAAGCAAGACAACTCTGTCACCTTTTGTGATAATTTAAAATTAATTCCCCCTTCTAATGTGATTACAAACAGCTAAAACCTGCCACCTTTCAAGGCGCTTCTGGTGGTAAGGGCTAATTTCTCCAGTCTACTGTTTGGCAAAGGGGATGCATGTGCTTCCTGGAGGAGGGACTCCCCTGTTGGTGCAAGCTGGTGGAAGAACAAAGTCCCACTGTATCCAGGGGCAGGTAGCACAAACGATGATTGTTTCCAGTGACACCTTTCCCTGTCTCCTCCACCCGTCTCCCAGCCCTCCGTGTGACTCAGACCTCCATCGAGGAGGACCGATGGGAGGAGGAGAGCTGTCATTCGGGACCTCCCTGCTGACTTTGCCAACCGGGATGCTGGTGCTAAATTAGCACTGCTGGGTTAAGTCTGCAGGGAACGGAGCTGAGGTCATGACGCTTCAGACTGGAAACCAGATAATCCTGGGCTGCAATGGTGCTTTGCCCACGGTTGTCTGAGGAGTCTTTTCCATCGCCCCGTCTCTGCCACATCTGAGCAGCTCAGCACCACGAGAGGTGCTGAGCCCCCAAGATGCCGCTGTGGCACCCCACTGCCTGTCACTAATTAGTCCTCTGCTGCACTCTCGTTATTTTATACCCCATGTTGTTTTAAAAACATAATCCCTTTGTAGCCCCACCAGCATGGCAGATAGCAGGGTGGTCGAAGAAGTCCTGCTTCACCGACTGGGACTGGCTGCCCGAGCCATGGGCAGTGACCGTGGGAGCATTGCTAGTCCTCTGCAACGCAAACTGCGTGAGGGGTGGCCGTGCGCATGTGAATTGTCTTCACGGCTTGGTTCCAGCCAAAAACGGGCTGCTAACGATGACCTCACGGCAGGTCGGATCCAGTCTTGTTTTTACAGACAGAGGGAGAATCCACCGATTGTGGCTTTCTTGGGAATCATTTGGAGTCCATGAGTAATGTGGACCACAAGATGAAAAAAAATAAAAAAGGAGTCTTAAAAAAGAAAGGAGAAAAGACAGTAGAGTCAGTGTTTTCCACTATGTGCTATGAACATCTTGAACAACTCTGTTACCGAAAGGCTCTGTTCAAATAAGCTGCACCAATTTGGAAATGGAAAAACTTCTGAAAAATGATGTCCACAGATACCTCTCTTTCAGGATCATAACCATTTGCATGGGTTTCGTCAGGAAAATGCAAAGTGGCAGTGATTGCAGTCTGTGACAAACCTTTCCCCCTCTCATTTGAACAGTTTAAAGTACTGCACAAGCATTGGCAGTCATTGGGAAACTTCCATAGCTAGCTGCAGCTCTTCCTAATTTCATAATTATTCCCTGTCTGAAATGTACATTATTTAGGCTAAGGAATGTGCATTGTATATCCTATAGCAAATAAAAGAGTTTATTATCATTTTCTCTATTGATTGTAATGATGGACTCAGACCCAGAAATTCAGGTTTTCATTCCTGGCCCCTTCCTTAGGCTTCCTGTCTGACCTTGGGAAAGGCTCCTTATGCTTCCGTTTATCACTCAATAATTTGGAAGAAGGAAATAAGAACACGGGATATTCTTTTGTGGGATGGACAAGACAGCCTTTTGCCAAAATTTGAGAAAAAATGCTGATCACTTCCACAGCTGATGAAAGAGGAGAGGGATGCCATGAAGAATGTTGACAAAACTTCAATAATTTCCAGTGGTTGTAAAGATATTTTGGTTTTCTCACCACTAGTCAGTCGTCTTCTGCCATTTGTTCATGGTGCCTTCCAGCAATTCCTTGTGCAGTGCTCATTGCAATAGTCTTCATCTGGTGCCAGCTGAAATACGCAGCCATAATAACGATATTTTATTTCAAAGCTTCTTTCTTTGCCCATGGCCAGAACGTCTGAGTATCTTCCACCATGTTTCTGCTAATGATAATCATAAAAAAAAGGCAAATTGCAGACCCATCCTCAGCTTGTGTTCAGTCTAAGCACCACTCATTTGAGTGGGTTTTGGGAGAGGGAGAGAGGATGTCCCTAGTCAGATCCACTCCACAGGTCAAGGTGTGTTGTGGGCAGACCCCACCGGCCCCACAGGCTTGACATGCGGAGGCTCCGAGAGCTCCAGCCCCACTGGCACGGCATACGATTGTGCATGGTCCCCTGTGATGTGGCTGTGGCTTCCGTTCCACATCCTCCCCCTCGGTGGGAGTGTGGCCAGGCCACCGGTGTGGGCAGCATTGCCATTTAAAAGAACAATAAAGCTGAGCTCCTATTCCCAAAGGGAAAACATAAATTGTAAGATCTTTCCTAAAAATATGGATTATGAAAGTGCATCCATTTCTATTGTTTTGGTGAAACATTGTGTTAACTGAAGTTAATCAAATACACATTATTTGTCTCTGTGGATGAAATTCTCTGGCCCATGTTACCCAGGTCAAACCAGATGATCTAATGGTCCCTTTCGCCTTAAAATTCTCTGAAACAATGAAACATGGGTTTCATTAATGTAGCTAGACATTTGGAGGAATGAAATATGAGCTACACATATCCTAATAATACATCTTTTGGATTCCTATGGCATTTGTCCATCTTTTTGCCAGACTGCAGTTTGTGGAGTGAAGCAGGGCCCTGATCTCTCTCCTTTGGGAATGAAGTCCTCCTGACCCAGCTTTGACTATCAAAAGGCAGATGCATGCATGCTTTTGTAAGCCATTTGACCATCCAAAAGCAAGTCTCTGGGGAACCTCAATCCCCTTTTCTCTCCTTTCGGTCACAGACAGTAAAACTCCCGCTGCCCATGATATGCATCGTGTCAAAAACCAGACCGAAGTCAGCTTCTGCTCCTGGGGCTTTAGTTTCTCCGTTCTCTGTGATGACCTGCTTTGACATCAAGACGATTCCTGGAAATACATTCCCTATGTATCTACTTGCACCTAATGAAGCACTGCTGGCTTGTCCCATATCTGTAACTTCTGCAGAACAAGATCTTTGTGCTTCTCCTGGTTCATCACTGAAGAAGGAAGGAGAACAGAAGGTAGCTACAGCTTGTCAGACATGGGGTTAAGCATGAAGGCATTCAGCAGTGAATGCCACCAGCAACAGATGGCACCAGGGGACATTGCAGCTGTCATCTCAGGGCTGCAAGCAGCCACATCCGCATGAATCAGGCTTCTTCGTCCAACTCCATCCCTTCCTGACCTCCTTGCTTAATGCCTGTGGATGCACGCAGCCACTGCGGAGAGTGTTCCAGCCTCCGGGAGTCATCTAATTTGTGTGAAAGACCAAGGGAAAAACAAAAAAGGCTGCAGAAGGATCTCATTGCAAAAACCAGCCCCCCTGCCCGGCCTGGGGCAGGCTGCGATTACAGACAATACCTTCCGTATTTCTCAAAGGGAAGTGATATATCCTTCCCAAGGCAGGCCCATGACGGCTGTCATGCTTTGTGGCTGCACTGGGTATGCGATGATGTCATTTCAGAGAAGGAATCAAAGATTGGCTTCAGTTTGAGGAGGTTTAGTTGTTTTGGTGTTTTTTAAACTTTGCCTTCATTTCCTCTTTTTTTTTTTTTTTTTTTGCATTCAAAATTCATCCAGAGACATTTCCAAACCAAATCGCTCTCCAAGAGCCTTCCCTTCCCACTCCCTCTTTCCCTGTTGTCCCGTGCTGGCGCCGGGTGCTGGATCCTTACTGGGAAACGGGCAGGTCACACGGTTTACTGTCAGCCACAGAGACCTCTTTGGCCACCGCGTGAATCACTCTGGAGAGAGTCTCATTTTCTGCACCACCTCCTGAAATGTCAGAGAAAAATAAAACCCACTGTGTGACTGTAATGAGGCATATTCTGGTCCTGTTTATTTTGTAGGCAAACAGCCACTGCCAGCAAGCAGCGTTAGCTATGGGTTCCAAAAAAATCTCCTTTACCAAGGATATTGTATGTGAAGGAGAACTGCCAGATTCTCCAGGCTGGAATGTCTGTTTTCCAGGGAACGGGCTTTTTTGGCGCATCTTGAGCAATCCAGAGTCAGATGGCAACCAAGCAAGCAATACAAAGACCCCGCGCCAGGGAGACAAATGTCACCGCTGCAAGGGGGGAAATCAGATGTAAGACGAGTCCTGAATCTCTGCCCCTCTCCTGAAACTCATTAATCTTACCCTGAAGGAGGAACCGTCCCCGTCTTGGCCTGGTGCCCAAACCCATTTTGGCTTATCACTCAGCCAAGCCGGTCAGTCAACACCGGGAGTTTCCATCTCCGAGGATGGGCTGCAGGAAGCCAAAATCTGTCACTTCTTTCCTCTGCCTCATTAGATCCTGCCTTTCACAGGATACTGAAATCAAGGCCCCGTGTGCTCGCGGACAGATAAATCGGTTCAGACCACCAAATAATGGAAATTCAAACACAAGCGCCTATCTGTGGGTCTTATGTTTTCACATTCTCCGGTAAAATTTTATGAGGCGTAAGCGCAATAATTAAGACGCTTTAAAAAAGCACCAACTAACTTCTGAAAAGGGCTTTTGAGTGCAAGTCCATCATCATGAATGTGTTTTGCTGAGCCTCAGTGTTATGGTCTTCGTATCGGGAAGAGGTTTGGATGGGGACAGCAGGACTGCTGCAAAAGGAAGGCATCTCCCGTCTCACCCATGGGGGTTGGAGTGCTTTGATTAACATGTTTCTGTAATTCAGGGCCCAATTTTTTAACGGTAAGACCCAATGTTTAGCTACCAAACCCCATCTGTGGCTTTCTAACTGGAATTGTCCTCATGTCCAAAAAGGTGAACACCCTTGAGTAGGTAGGAACTCACGAGTCTGAGAAGGTTCGTTTAGGTGGACTGGCCTTCACTGGTTGATGAAGCATTTGACCCCAAATTAAATGATCTGATCAGACCAGGTCTGAACACAGCATCTAGAGCAGAGTCCTGTTTCTGGCAGTGGTCTGTAGAGGACACATAAGAAATGTATAAGAATAGGGCGAATGTGTAATGCTCCCTCTCTAAATCCTCTCACAGCCTCCAAAAATATTACTTGTAGATGATTATGTGTGTTTGTGAACTTTAATCCCCTTTTGTTGGTCTGATCTTGGCAGTAGCCGAGATCCCCATGATTTCAGCGGTCTTGCTGTGTCCCCCAGCTATCGGGAGCAGAGATCTCCCTCTGCGGTCTCTCCCCGCTCCGTGAGATCATCGACACATTTGCACTTATGTTACCAGATTATCTAAACACGGTCCTGCCTTAATCAGCAAAGTGTCAGTTCTCACACTTGGGAATGACCATTGTAGCGGTAATTTTAAAGGTATTTTTCATCAGCAAGAAGCCAAGATCTTTTTAAAGCAGCAACATCAAGGGAATATTTGTTTAAAAAATTTTAGCAGAAGGGTCCGGCCGTTTGTACCCTTTATGTTTCCTTTTAACTTCAGGTCCATTTTTTGCTCTTTCAGGCAGAGTTTTCTGTGTAAGCAGTTGCTGTGTAACTCCTTTTCCTCTTCCCCGTAAATGCTGGGTACCTTATAGACCAATAAGCCACAGTTGGGAATGCATTCAGAGACCATTAGTACAGGAAGTCGGGTCAAATCCAAAGAAACCATGAACCAGTAAGTTTGAAAACATCATATGAATGGCCTTTTCATACCGCCGCTTTCAGGTGGAGTTTGTTTTTGGATTAAAGGAGTTTATTCAGGTATTCACAAATATCCCAGCTCTCTGAACTGGCTGGAATGTGGAAACCTCCAAGTCATAATCAATTGCCGTAAAAGGGATTGGCATGTTCTAACTAGGGAATAGAGGGATGAAAGAGTCATAATTAGGTGACACGCCTTCAAAATGGGATGAAAGACCCAAAACATCCTCAAAGACGCAAGCAAATATGAAAATCTCAAATCACCTCTTTCTTTATTTGCAATCAAGACGTTCCAAAAATGTTGGTTTCAGATGTTTTGTATGCACTGGAATCCCACATCATTTTTTTCCCCCCCTTTGCCTACTTGGCTGGGGATTTTAAAACAAAAACACAACACAACTGAAATGTGACAGAGCCTTATTTTCTTCCATCACAGGAACTGCAATAACTGGAATTGCTGCATGCTGAATAATATAAAAATACTCAGGATGAATGTTTCGATGGTTGAGCTGTGGTGCCACTCCAGCCATTGAAAATGCTGCCTTGGCAAGGTGGTGCTCAGAGGTACGTCCACAATTTTGACTGTTGGACACGTGAGAGAGGGAAGCTGCTGACTCGAGTTCAGTGAAAGCAGGATTAGAAATGAAAGGAGAAGAAAACAAGAGCAGTTATCACCCCAGCAATCAAATGGGCATGGAAAACACCCTTGTGGGAGGAGAAAGGGAGCGCAGTGTTTTTTTTCCTTCTAGGAGGGATGATCTCCTTTCTCCCCACCTTCTTCTCACTTGAGTTTCCAGGAATGGCAAAAGGGACCTTTTTGTGACCTGCAGGTGATGACCTTGATCTGATTCAACAAAGACTTCAATATTTCCAGCACAAACCACTTGTGGCTGTTTTCAGGGTTAACCCAGGTCATGTATGCCAAGTGCTCTGGAGATGCAATTTGCAAGAGAGATGCTAACTATTGTCTCTGGGAAGCAGTTGAAAGTGGGGGTTTAGGGCACCCTTGCGTGGTTGTGAGCTCAACACGGAGAAGTCTGATCTTTCAGCATTCGTTAGGATCAGCTTATTTCAAACTTCAGCTGCTTTGTGCTGTTGTTAATTGGAGGCTATTGTTTCCCAGCTCAGTGTTAAAAGAAATAGAAGGTTATTGGGAACTGGCAAGTTTTCTGGAAATAAGTGAAACCTTCTTCCTTTCTCATAGTGAGCACACAGTGTATGGTATGGCCATAAACACACATTATAAACAGCAAATATACGAGAGGAAAATCCACATTTTATACATCCTGAAGCACTTGAATCTCTGAGTTCTCTATATTTAGAGAAACATTTGGTATGGCTTCAGGCATCCTTCAAAATAAAATTCGCTCCCATTCTTATTACATAGTGGTAAATATTTGGCACTTACTAACTAATACCTTAACTACCTTTTTTTTTCCCCATTGCGGTCCTAGCCACCCCACATGGCACACACATTCTGTGGAACCTCGTTCTTTCAAAACACTCACACAGAGTCCTTTCCCCCTCCCACAGGTGCACAGTAAGACATCTAAGGACTGGGGGATTCAAGCATAGCCTTGAAATTGGCTTTAAATATGGACTGACCCTGGCAAGCCAGCAATATTTGAAAGGATGTGATTGCTGAAATTAATATAACACAGTAGGATGTGTGCATTTTTTGTGCAACTTTTTTGCTCTGTAAGATGTTGACCCAAAGTCCATTTTAAATCAATGATAGTCATTCTCATATCAACAATTTTTGGGTGCAGCTGGCCAACAGTTTTTGATGGAGCAGTTTTCCACCTGCACTGGAATGTTGTCTAAATTATATATGAAATGCAGTAATTTAGGAGAAATTTATAACTTCCAAAAAGGTGAGATGTAGAATTTTGGTTTTCCAACTTCTCTTTAATAACAACAAGTCATTTTAATTTAATGCCATAGAAACATTTAATTTTAATTTTCTTCCTTTGACTCATTTGGGTCAACTTGTGCATTATGTTTAATAAGCATATTATTTTTACATTATGTTACATGTTCCCTGGGCCAACGCTGGCACGCAGGGTGGAAACTTGTCACTTCTACTTCTCTCCATCCTTTGCGGTGGTTTCCATCAGCTCGACACTGTTGAAATCAACTCTACTGCTTCCTTTGCTAGGGCTTTTTAAAAGATTTCTCTTGGAGATGCACTGCTGCACATTTCCAAGGCTCGAGCTGTTGTGTCCAGCTTGGCAGAAGCTGCGTGCTGCAATCGCAGCTGGTTCCTGAGCTGGCTGTTAAAAATCGCCTCCACAAAGATGCTCTCCATCCCTGTTCCGCTGCTGGAGCCACGCTGACCATGCAGCCTTTGGCCGATGGTTGTTCCCCAGCACTGGCGTGCGGCTCAAGTCCCCCTCCTGGTCTGGGGTCCTACTTTCCCTTCCTGCAGCATGAGAGCGTTTGCTTTTTATCTGGCAGCTCGCTCCAGCTTTATCAGTGGGTTTTCAGCGCTTGCTGTGGGAATCGTGTGTCGTCCAGCGTGCGTGCCCCCAAGATATTTAGATATCCAGAGAAGAGCTGGAAGAGGAAGAATTCTCAAATCTCTTTGCTGGTGATGAAATCTTTCCATACTCTGCCCTGACCTCCTTGCAGTCTTTTCCTTTTTTTTTTTTTTTTTTTTGTNGGCCTCCTTTCAGTCTTTTCCTTTTTTTTTTTTTTTTGTGGAAAACGGCTAGTTTTCTGCCTGCCCGTTCAGTGACTGCCAGCTTTCACAGTCCCATATATTAACTGCTGAGATTATAGCCGCGTTGAAAAATCGTGCCTTTATTCTGAGGCTGCCCCTTTCTGATTTTTGTATGTTGCTAAGTTTAGGAAATGCCATGATCAGCCGTTCTAGCCTTGCTGTTACTTCCTTCTCAGGTCGGTCGGCCAGTAATGCGCTGCCCAGGGAGGTGCGTGTTGGCATTTCCTGCTGCACAGGAAGCTCTTCTTATTTCTGAAGCTCTTTTGCTCTCCCAGGAGCTCCAGGTTTGGGAGTTGTCGCTGTATTCTGGGGAACTTTGATTCTATAACAGCTAGGTAAATGGTCAGGTTGTACAAAGAAGTTATTCAAGATTTAAAAAAAAAAGTGCTTAAATAGCAGCTTAGGTTGGATTAGGGAATACGTGATGAAAAACAAAGACGTGCATTTTGTCTCAAAAGGAAATAAAAATAAACTCATACCACTGCTGACTGTGCATTGAGATCGCTTTAATGCTGTTGGCTTTTGCACACCGATGGCGGCTGTGCGAGTCCTTAAAAGCAAAGGTTGAGGTTGTGCTCATTTTAAGAGGAATTGGCAAAAAGGATCTTGCTTCAAGAAAGAGAAAATCAGAAAACAAACCAAACCAGAAAAGGGCGGATCAGTCATCTTCCAGCTGCTCACGGCGCCCACAGAGCGGCAGAGGGTTTTGCAAGAGTTAAAAAAGAAACTCGTGGCTCAGACTTCTGGAGTTTCTGGAAACTGAACTGGAGCAAGTGTGCGGGAGACAGCACTGTGTAAGGATAATATATGCTGCTCTGTAGTATTTGTCATGCTTCCTACGGTCTCTGGAGAAGACAGCTGTCATCCATAGGTCTGTCAGCTGAGCACCTCCTTTCTCTGCTGTAAAAATCACTTTGAGAACAGAAAACTGATTAGTTTTCCCACTATTCCTAGAGAGTTTCTTGAGCTTTGTGGAATTAGAAAAAAACCCTTTCTGACAGCTATTCCAACATCGCTCTTTCAGAGTAGGTTTAACTGAGCAGGGAAGGATAGTCGAAATTTGAAAAAACATGCAAGAGTCTTTGGTTTGGAGAAACCTTGCTGCTCTCATGGGCTCTATTAGGAGATTTGAGGGGTGAAGCAAGGGAGGGTCATAAGATATGATGGAAAACAATCTGATGTGAGGTTGCCAACAGGTTTAAAATAACAGGTCGGTGTTCAGTGGGCTTCTGTCATAATCTCAGAAGGAAAAAAAAAAAAAAAGAAAAGAAAAGAATAAGACTCTAAACCACTTAAACTGAGAGGAGAAAAAGGATATGTTATAATTAAGGGCCAATCGGACCTCTGGAGCTGAATAAAAAGAAAGTGAGTAGATGAAGAGATAAGACAAGAAGCAAATAAACCCCTCCTTGATGACAGATTTGCGTTAACTGCTGAGGAAGAGTGAAAGATGGGGTTTATTTATTGAAAGGAATTTCATTTGGGGGACAAGCACCTCTCCTCTTCTGCCTTTTCTACAGCTTGACTTGCATATTGCAACGGAGGTCCCCATTTCTCTATCATCTCATTTCAACAAATCACGATGAGCCTCAAAACTGGGACATGGAGAGTGCTTACTGGTGGAGCAGGCAGCGCGTTGTCACCAGTGCTGCAGCCGTGTAGGTAAATGAATGAACAAATAACCGCATGGCTTATGCATGCGTTTCTTCCCATACGACTGCATGGGGTGCGCAGGCAGCTGGTGCTGTTTGCAGACCTACGGACACCTCGGATGTCTTGCAAGGAGTTGGTTAAGCAGGTACTGAATCCCTGAGAGTGGAGGGAGGAGGGAAATGGGTTAAGGTAACTTTACCCCCTCACTCAGCATCAGCAAATGGCGCACGTGCTTCTGGCTTGATGGGAGCTGTGTCCGTCCTTACTCCAGACATAAATTTCCACGCGCAGTTGCAGCAAATGGGTGTATAAACACAGCAGGAGACATCTATAATGTGAAAATGGCTAGGTAGGTACCTACAGAGCCATTGTGCATTCAGTCCACTGCCTTAGCTGGGCAGACGGAATAATTATATGCATTGATACGGGGAACCAGCTATGCAGGCAGGGTTTTTCTTTTAATGCAGACCAATGGCTTCCTGTTTTGGAAATCCTGCCTCTTCAGTGCACAAATGCATAGTTTTCTATGCGCATAATTTGTGGCTGTAATTTTAGAGGCTCATTAAATAACTTGGCTGTGGAAATCAAATTGCCTTTCATCAAAATCCAGCAAGAGCTGAACTAGTTCTGTCCATCACAGCAGCCCTTCTGGTCTTCGTTACGTGGCTGAAAAGTACAAACGGAAATGGGGCTGTGGGTCTGTAGCACAGGAGGGAGAAACAGGGTCTTGAGAAGAGGGAATGATGCTGGTTTTCAATAGCGAGTTCATCATCTGAGGCGAAACGAAGACTTCCCTGGTTTTCTGCCCAGGTAAGAAAGCTAAGGAAAGCCCTGAGTAGTGGGTTGGCATGGTGCTGCCCAAGGCCACCTGACACGTCGAGGAGCTCCATGGTGCCCCTCACTGCTCAGGGGACCTTCTGTCATCAGTACTCAACGAATCCAACTCTGGGATGTGGGGTGTGAAACCCTGCAGGTACCATCGTGCCCACACTTCCATTTCTGTCCACTACGAGTAACGACAGTGGACTTTTCTGGCTTGGTGCTGTTTCTGGGGTCACTCCTTTCATGCTGGAGAACACTATAAAATAACTAACTTACATGCTGATAAAGTTCAGATTTATCATCCAGGTAATAGTAGAGGGATGAGAATGAGAAACAAGTGCAGGTGAAGACTTAGATGGGGAGAGGCAGATGCTCTCTGATGTTTGACAGCATTGTCCAAAGTAGAGTGGAGATTTAGTTTTTTTTATTTATTTTAATCATTATATAAAAGTATTTGCATGCTGCTCCTTTTTAGTGGTATTCACACTGATATGAAAAGAAGTATGAAACAAGAGGGCATTCTGCTTGCCTTCTGCTGTAGCAGAGCCGCTTGGTTTGTACCCCAAATTCTTGCAGCTGACCAAAAACTCAGACATTTTCTGGGGCTTCATCTTTATTCTGCGCCACTAGCAGCAACACAGCCTCCTTCCCTCTAGCAACCTTTTGTAATGATATTTACTTGGAGGAGAGGTTCAAAGACGCATTGGGAAAGAAGGAAAAACAAGAAGTGATTTCAAAAGGTCCTATGTCTAAAAGAAAAGTTTAAAAAAGGGAGACAAATAAAGAGACAAGACAGATGCTGTTTCCTGTGGAAGGGGAGACGGCTCTTTGGCAGCTGATGAAGAAGAGGTGGGATTCCCCCTTCCTCTGATCCCTTCCATTTGGGGTTTCAGGTGTCTTCTTCAGAAACCCAAAGGTCATGCAGGGGACAAGCGGCTCACCAGAAGGGCCATCGGGCTGCCAATGTGTCAGCCATTCAAAGACCGCTGACAGAGATAAGAATGCAGGAGAGGTGTAACTTAAGTGTCATCTTATAGCTACTAGGAGCTTAGATACACTTCAAAGGCAGGCGGCAGAGAAGCGGCCGCTCCAAGAGAAGGGAGCCAAACAGGCAGGCTTGAAAGCATGATTATGACTTATCGTATTCCACCATGAATGTGTGAAAATGGGCAGGAGGGACTCTCACACTGCAAGGTAAATGGCAATGATTTAAAGAGACGATTTTCCTCTGGCGGTGACTGCCCTATTAGTAAATCTCCTTTAAAAACCAGAGCAGCCTCCTGAAGACAATGAGATGCCCTGCTTGCCAAGGCATGGGCAGGCTGCTCTCCTCTGCACCAGCCCCACTTGGAAAGATGAAATGCAGGAAAGGAGGCAGCCAAGAGATATTCAAGATGGGAAGGAGATCACCGAGGTGCCTTCTTCCACTGGTATCAGTTGGTCTGGACAGAACAGTTATTTCATGTTTCCCTGATGAAACATTGCAGCTGATGGCATGATAGAGGTGCAGGACAGGAGAGCTTGTTCACATTGGTGGCAAGTCTCTAGCCTTCAAATCAGAAGAACAATATATCCCATTATCACATGTTCAAACTCTTAATTTCTCCGTGTCTTTCCCCCCACCAATCTTTTTTGGTATTTGCCAAGTACACCCCTCAGCATCTACACACTAGTCCCTGGACTTTTCAAAATAGCAAAGGAAGCAGAAATGACTCCAAGCTTTTATCTATGCTTTCAAAAGAATGCAAATCAGGAAACTCAACCTTAAAAGCTCGAGCTGGAAAGAGCATCCTCCCCATTGCAAAACATTTCACCTTTAATATATTCGAACCAGCCTATGAGACCATTTCTCTTGCCAAGACAACTTTTCCTCATTAACTGTTGGGTTCCAGGAACCTCTTGGCTTATTCCGAACTTTTCAGCACTGAAGCAGAATACTAATATCCAGATCACATAGATGAGAAATTAAATCACATTTCGATAGCTTGGCAGATGCTAAATGCTGATAAGCGGGAAAACCCCCGGAAAGAAACACCACTGCACCATGGATTTCTGAAAGCAACCTGCAAAGGGAAAATCTTCATGATTTGTTTTCATGCATGGGTTGAGTTTACACCTGCCCCTGCCACCCCATGGCTCCCATCGGAAGCGTCGTCCCATGTTAATGCTGACCACCATCAATTTTAACTTGTATTGATGCTCTTGGCTGCGAACTGGGGCTGTGATTCACAATCCCTGAGATCTTTAGCTGTGATAACTAAATCTAGCTGTGATTGCTAATCATTGCCGTGGAGCTTGGGATTATACCTGATTGCCGGTGATGGGAGCAAGGTCGGACCTGAACTTCTCATTAGCTTGTGTTCAGCTGGGCTAAGAAAATGGAGAGAAAATACTCTTCCTATCCTGTTTGTGACGATGTATCCACACTGGCACTCACATGTCATCCACCCTCTATCGTAGTATGAGATGCAAGTCATAGGAGAAAGGGGTTGAAGAAAATGATGCCTAAAACCTGACTTCTAACTCCATACTGAGACACTTCCATGAGTCACTGGAATTTCCTATAGGTGTTCAGTGGATGCCTATACATTGATTTAAGAATACAGTTTCATAGAATCATAAAATCATTTAGGTTGGAAAAGACCTTTAAGATCATCAAGTCCAACCGTTAACCTAGCACTGCCAAGTCCACCACTAAACCATGTCTCTCAGCATCACATCTACATGTCTTTTAAGTACCTCCAAGGGTGGTGACTCAACCACTTCCCTGGGCAGCCTGTTCCAATGTTTGATAACCCTTTCGGTAAAGAATTTTTCCCTAATATCCAATATAAACTCCCCTGGCGTAACTTGGGAGAAACCTGTTACCTGGGAGAAGAGACTGCCCCCACCTCGTTACAACCTCCTTCCAGGTAGTGGTAGAGAGTGATAAGGTCTCCCCTTAGCCTCCTTTTCTCCAGTATCCTGTCCTAAAAATGTTGGGCAAAGCTTCTCCATACCTCAGTTTCCCCATCTGCAAAAATGGGGCAAGAAACAGAAATCGTTGAGGGGCAGGTGCCGTGCGAATGCCTTTGCGGAACAGCCAGGGTTTGCTTGTGGTGCCCGGCAGGGATTTGTGCCGCGATGGCTGAAGTGTCCGTGCTGTGGAGGAGGGAGACTTTAAAACGGGGCAGGGCAGGAAGCTGTGGGAAGCCTGAGTTTAATCTGCTCCGTCTGTGAGTCAGAGCCCTAAATCTTCACATCTTCCGAGGCTTTTGCGCTGTTGCCACGTTGGCTACGGCCAGCCAGCTTTCTGCTTTGCCCGACTTAATTTATGTCAAGGCCAGTTTTCATCTTTGTCACATGTACTAACAGGATAAAAGTGGTCCGTGTTGCTTCATCCTTTCCCAGAGAGGTACAACGGCACCCAGTGAGAGCAGGGCTGGCTGCATCTCTATTTCCATCTAGACGGCTCTTGTCGGGGAAAAGACAGAGTTTGTTTAAAGTGGAGCAACACGTAAACAAAGTCCGTGTAAGTAAGCTGGAAATAAAAATGCCAGCAGCCAGCTCGCTCTCGCTCACGAGAAGCCTTCGCATTCGT
This sequence comes from Burhinus bistriatus, assembly GCA_013397275.1. Lineage (NCBI taxonomy): Eukaryota > Metazoa > Chordata > Aves > Charadriiformes > Burhinidae > Burhinus > Burhinus bistriatus. The sequence goes on along the minus strand of VYXH01012309.1, from coordinate 308,639 downwards.
CTCATTTTTTAATCTAATTTTGCAACTGTAAAAATGTGGTGGAAATGAGAATCTGGCAAAAACTGCAGGCTCAGTCCCTCAGATAGGGAGCTGAGAATGTCTGCAACGATTAGGCGCCTATAAATCTCAGCATGTCTCTCCTAATTACTCCAACAGGAAAGCATTTAATTATGTAATCAGGATACCCTGTTTGACACAGGCACACATGTACCCCGAACGCTAACCTTAACCTGGTTATCTCGCTTTGTTTCTGGACTAGTTAAATATAGATGCAGACAGACGGATCCGTCTGCGCAAACAGAGAACACGATGTGTGGGAAAGTAACCTGGTGTTGAACCTGTACCATCGCCTTCCCCAGCTGCAATAAGCCGCTTGGTTGGAGCTGTGTTTTACAGGCTGTTTCTTCCCGATCAGATGCCATTTGTTAGTTTGCTGTCATTTTTCCTGACCGATTTGCCTTCTTATTCAGGCCTGGGTGCGATTTATTTCTGAGGGGTATAGCTGAGTTCATGCCACTCTCTTCTTCTACAGATTTATCCTACCTAAACACAGCTTTTTTAGGGGGTATCAGATGCAAATAAATTCTGTAACAGCCCATTGAGGAGCAAACTCTTTTTAGCCTTGTTTATAGCCCCTGATCCCAGTCGAAGGGGGACACATTGAGTATCTCAGTTTGACCTGCTGCATTTTAAGGGCTTTCCAGGGAGAAAGAGGCATCGTGTCATCCCCGGGTGCCAAGTCCTCAGTGCCACCTGCGTTCCCCCTGAACCTGCTCCTCCTGGGATGTATCGCTGGCTCACGTAGGCACAGCCAACAACCCTCCTGGGAGCCCAGCTCTTCCTGGGCCTTTCATGGCTCCGATTAGCATGGGTTAAAAGTTTCCCATTGACCTCAGCATCTCCTGGCCTCCCAGCCCTGCGTGTGCACGGGCAAATCCTTGTCCCCACGAGGAACCCAACTGCCTCGCTCTGAGAAAAAGCCGAATTTGCTTGCGCCGGTGCAGGTGGGACTGGTGCCAGCTCTGCAAAGGGAGCTTTGCCCGGTGGAGATTTGCCTGCGAAGGGCAGGAAAAGGAGCCGCTGGCTGACGGCAGAGGTCGGGAGCTTGTTGGTCACATTCCCTTTTAGTGTCGTGAGCACTTGTGGGACTACTTTAATTCCATTTCTCTAAAGAACATGGGGGGAGGAGGAGTGGCAGCTGAACCATGCGTGTTTGGGAGAGGGTGCCTCTGAAAAGTAAAGCAGGAGCAAGGACATGGGCAGCCCTGCTTTCACCCTGACATTTCCCTCCCTGCAGCTCTGCCACTTTAACTACTGGTCTGGGGATGATCTGGGGAGAAAACAGCTCTTTATAATAATGTGTGCTTTCTTCTATAGGGGCTTTATACCAGTCCTTTTTTTTTTTTTTTTTTTTTTTTTTTTTCCCCCCAGATGTTTAAAAA
>VYXH01012309.1:293904-306365 GCA_013397275.1 Burhinus bistriatus | reverse complement strand
TGTTTTTTTTAAAAAAAATTTTTTTTTTTTTTTTTTTTTTTTTTTTTTTTGGTAACCCAATGCATCAGTAACAAATGCTGCCTATGTTCCCAAGAAAAATGAGAAAGATTTTCTTTTCCTTAGGAGATCAGAAGCCACTGTAAGTGTGTGTAGAGCCAAAAAAGAAGGTATCTAGACACCCCTTTTGAATTTGTTTGTTATGACATCTGGGTGGGTTTATCTGGTTGCAAACTGTTGCGGAGGGGCTTAACAGGTTACCAGCCAGCAGCTGAGCCGTAATCACCCACGGGGCACTGCAGGCAGGGCGGTGCATGCTGCCAAGAAAGTGGTTTAACGTAACTCAGGACAGCTCAAGACTAGGAAAGAAGCTTGTAAAACAATATTCTGAGCTATTTCACTTCCCTGATTCCTGCAATTATTTACCTCTATTTTTTCCTCAGTGTTTCTACAGTTGCATTGACATTTCCCTGGATCCAGTGGAATGACTCCGCTAACTTCAGCAGGCTTCTCAGCCATCCCTAATCCCATAGAAAATGCTGCTATGTATCACATACAATATGTCTTTTAAAAGTAATTTCAAATCCTTGCTGACAATGTCAGAAAACTGGAGAATTAATTTTTAAACTAATGCATGCTGTATCATATCATCCACAGTATTCCAGTGGAATCTCACGAAATAGCATCCTTTATGGTGAGCTTAATGTGTCGTAACACAACTAGCTTTCCAACAGCCGGCTAATATCATCTCTTAGGAATTTATTATGAGTGTACTATGTTCTGTAATATTTTTTTGTGTCAGGTTGTTAATCGTAGCAACTAGGATGTGTTGAACGCACGTTTGTATACGAAAGATTAATTTCACACTGATGTTTGCCACTCGAAGGGAGGGAAAATGAGTATCACTATCCAGTGCTGTTAGCAAAGCTGACTTTAGCGCATACAAAGGGTTGCAGGAGATAAGATAACAAACATTTCTAATGAAGGCTTTTCCAGTCTGCAGGCGACATAAACTCTTGCAGTTGTTTTTAGGAAAAGACATGCACAGCCCCCATGTTGCATTTTTTAATGCCCAGCGTACATTTCCTCCTGATCCATCTTTCCGTCTGTCTGCTCGGTTTAATTGCTCCGTCGTGGGTTTTATACTATGTTTCTCACTGTATTATTTTAATGATCCTTTGACTGAGTCAGACTAGAAGAATCCCATAAACTTTAGTGACACTGTGGGTGATGTAGATGGGCACAAATAAGCCTGCAGCTTTGCTCATGATTCTTCCCGGGGCTCTCAGGGGAAAGCAAACAGTTTCAAGGTTTGACCTACAAAAACTTGGCGGCGGCTCGAGCCGAGTCCTACAAAAGCAGGCATCGAGGAAGCGCCACCGATAGGTCTCCGCGGTCCAGCTGATAGGTGGTTTCCAACAGCTTTTCTAGCTTGACCATGGCCATTCTCGCTTGAAAAGCGTAAAACATCTCTGCCAGGCGCCGGTGCCAGGCGGCTCTGCCGAGCGCACACCGGGGACTGCAGCAGAAACACCAGGAGACAGGAGGGGAAGGACAGCCAGTTAAAACATGTTTTCAATCAGCTTGACTATTCAGACGGGGAGACGCATGTTACATAAATGGACTGAGCCAACCCAGAAACGAAAACACTTTCGGCAAGGGAGCGAAGGAAAGAAAAACAGTTTCACCTGCTGCTCTCCTTAGGCGAAAGCTGCTGACAGAGCAGCGCGCGGCACGCTGGAAGAGGCAGGTGAAGGCAGAGCTGGAGCGGGTGCTGCGCGGCAGGTTTATTTGGGATGCTCCCGGCCAGCCACAGTGTTGCATCAGCTCTCTCAGCATTGATGCAAGAGCGGTTCGGCTCCAGGTCCGCATGGGGTGCGCTCCTTAGGGCCAGCGTCGTGTCAGCAGCATCAGCTGTAGTGCCCCACGTAGCTTCCTTTCACAGACTTATCCGCTGGTTATAATAAGCACCTCTGCAACATCTGTTTCTAATTATTTATTTTCCCCCCAAATAATTAGGGCAGCCTGAGAAGTGTGGGATCCATGCTGAAGTGCCGGGTCTCGTGCCGCCCAGGTGATGGGACAGGGGGGACCCAGAGTGGCTCACGCACACGCTGGCGGCTGTGGTGGTCCCAGAAGATGTCCTAGGGGTGGCAGCCCACTGTGAGAGAAGGTTCTGAATACGTTCTGGCTGGATGCCATGGGCAAAAGGAGGGGACGTTGCAACCTTGCCCCGTAGCTATGGCTTGTGCGAGGCTCAGCCTGGCGCGTTGTTCTGGGGAGCACCATCAGACGAGCTGAGATGTGGAGGGTGACACCAACTTTGCGATTTCTGGTAGGATGTCGGTGCTGGGTCCGTGCAGACAAATCCCTGCACTCCTGGTATGTGCTGCTGGAAGCACAGATGCCTGCCCGGATTAGGCAAGACCCCAAATGGGCAGGGGTTTTGTGGTGCTGAGGCACCTCAATAGCTGGAGAGACAGTGATCAAGGTTTAAGTACGTCCTGGTGGGGATTTAGTGCTTACTACTAGTTAAACATTTGGGAGGAAGGAGGGAGTACAATGCTGATGCCGCACACACTGATGTGATTTTGCCAGCTCCAGTAGGGCTTATGTGCCTGGTTTATATGGACACAGTTGAAATCTGAATCACGCCTATTATTTATGCATTTGTATTAGTAGTAATTTTGCTTTTTCTTTCCCCTCAAACTCATCATAAAGAGCAGAAAGAAAAAGATATAAGTAACACATTTTCAAATGTTCTTTCCTAGTGAATTACTTGGCCTGACATTGGAAATGAATTATTTTCCATTGTACCAGTGACCCCTGTTGTGTGTTCTATTAACACCACATGTTAAACTTTTATATTTTTAGTAAACCATGACCTTGTACATTCTCTGTCATTTCCCACTGGCATACGTACAACACATGTGGTATGAAAGCTAACGGTTTTCATTTGTATACAGTACTTTTATATCTTAGGCTTGTATGAAAGCACACAGGTCATGGTAATCAGGGCATCCTAGGATTTTACCACTTACAAACAGTCACAACAAAGTGTATGTGTTTTCAAAAAACATATTTTTGGCATAATGCTCTCTTATGTGTTGTGCAAATCCAGATGAAAATGGGATCTTGAAAGGCTGTGTTAAATTTTTTGATCGTGCTAATCCAAACAACTGTCTCCAACACATGCACAAGCAGAAGGAAGTCTATAAAATGTCAGGTTTGTTCTAAATATCTGCAGAACAAATGTGGCTCAGGAACATGACCAAGTGTGCAGAACTTCTAAGATAAAAGATGATGTCACATAGGTTCGATATTTTATTTCATCAAATGGTAACATTGTTCTAGACGTCTAAAAAATTATGGATGATTTATGAATAGAGCCCAGGGTATGGAAGAAAGAATAATTCCTTCCAGTTGCCCAAATATTTCTTTTCATTTTTCCCTCCTCTTTTGCTTTTTTCTCTTTTTGTAGCCCAGGCTCTTCAGATGTGAGTTTTAGGCGCACTGGTGTGCACTCTCAGCACATGCCCGCTCACACACAGAAACGTGGTCACGTGTGTAGGCACTGAATGGCGTGGTCATTTGTGCTTTTTCACTGAAATCCAGCCTGCTCTGCAGGCGCTTTTCAGTACTGATCCATCTCCTTTTCTGGGCTGATCCACAGGGCTTTCGGAATCATTATTGTTTCCAGTAAGAACTCACGTTAAAAAAATAAAGCTTAAAGTCGGGTAGAGGTTATCCTCAGACACTTTGCTGTACTCCGGGTCAAGGCATGCAGCATCACCCAGCACTGAGAATGTTGCAAGTCTCCATGAGCCAACATAACAGCAGCAGTGAATGAAATGGAAAAAAAGACCAAAAATGGATGATTCACCCATCACACAGCAGCACTTTCTCCCCTTCTCTTGAGCCTTGGCGATTTCTCCACCTGGGGATCTCAAATCTGTGCCTTTTTTAATGTGATGGACATCAGGAGCTCAAAGCTCTTCCAGGTTGGCTCTTGCAGTTTAACCAGCCTTAGAGCTGTGTTTCTCCAGGACTCCACCTGTTATTTGCTTTCCTCTATTTTCCATCCACCTCCTGTGTGTTGGTAGCACCTCTCAGCACTTGGACCGCTCTTGGTCATCGGTGGCGAAGGGGCTGGTTGTCCCCTGTGTCCCATGTCCCCGAGATGCTGTCTCAGACTTCCTAGCTGGCAGCTTCATGTTACAACATGACACAACTATGTTTGCGATATAACACCATGTCTGCCAGGACAAACTTGCAATGTTTGGCTCGGGACCAGCCAGGCTCGGATTTTATTTATGACAAATAACTATTGGCTCAACAATCCCGTAAGGATTCCTTTTTGTCTCCTCCTTGTGCTCTGGCCATTGGGTAATGATTGGAGAGTTTCTAACATAGAAGAACACTCCCTGGTAGTAAAACCTTAAAAGAAACCTGCATTTACAGTCATCCTGTGTAGTCCTCACAAGCACAAGCTGAAATAAAGCTTTTTTCTTCGATTTGCCTTTTAGGATTTTGCCCAGAGTGGTGTTTAAAGTTCTCCCAACACTCAAGTCAGAAAACAAACAAAATTTACCCTGTGTTGCTTGCAGAGGACCAGGTAGGTGGGGAACAAATATATGGGGAAAGCCCATGATTGCTCAGAGAAGAGACCTCTGCCTGGTGCACAGTCATTGCCCTGTGGCCACCCCACACAGCGGGGCTGGGAGATGATTTTTAGCACAGAAATAGCTCAGGATTCCTTTACGCCTTATTCCTTTGTGCCTTGAAGGTCCCCTTTCATTACCCGCTCACAGACATCGGAGCATGGTGGGGCTGCATAGACACATGGGTTTGATCCATGGGGACTATTCCTTGTGACTCGTCCTGTGCCGTGCCCTCAGGATTGCCCTGGTTTTGGGGTGTTTCCCCTCCAGATCCTTTGCTGGGTTCATATTTTTGCTTCTGATTTGGCAAGAAAATAACAACATTGCTCTCCTGTGTCCCTTGCGGTCTCAGAAAGTTCACAGTGGAAGAGGAGAAGTTGACGTACTGGTGGAGGTAATCACAAAAACAGATTATTTCATGGATCCCAGTTATAAATATGATATGAAATAAAAGCTACTAAAGAAAGGGACTTCAGCACGTCTTCTGTGTAATGACAAACAAGCAAACCCAACCCCATTTATCTAACGGGTTTGAAAGTGTGACTTGTCAGAGATGGGGGGAAATCTCCTGTCAGCAGAGATAGTGAGAAGGATGGCAGAGAGAATACAGCCAGGAAATGATGGAGGAATGAAGAGGAAGTGTAGCAGAGAGAAAAAAAACACAAACCAAACTAAGGAGATTACAGGGAAAACAACCCAAAAACAAAGCCAAGGAGGAAATAAGAGGCAGAACTGTGGCTACATACGAAAAGTAAGATGTTGGGTACTCACCCCTCCAGGTTGTATATTTGTGTATGTAGGACGGGTGATAGAGTATTTAATTTCCTAATACATATTGCAGCTTGACTGTGCTTGGAAAATAGAAATTATTTAAAAAAAAAAAAAAGAAAAAAAGAAGAAAAAAAAGAAAAAAATTGAATCATTGGTGACAAAAAAAGGACATGGACTAAAATTATAGGAAAGAACTGTTTATTAAAGGAAGCTAGTCTGAGGGACTAAATAAATCCTTCAGCCAGATGCAAAGGCTGAGGTGTTGTCAGCTGCTGAGCTCTGTGAGTACCTGTAGTGGATAGATCAGGGCTTGTTACTTAGACTTAAAAGACTGCTCTGCTCTTGAGGGTCTCTGGGAAAAAGCAGAAGGATGTGAAGGTCTCTTCGCTGGGTCGCTGGGTCACTAGGTCAGTAGAGATGCTCACTTATGTTGCAGCCTTTCTGAAAGTTGTTCCTGAAGGAAAGCCGCCCCTGCCCAACACAAATCCCAAACTGCATCCATCGGCCATCTCGACCTGGTCCTGGGGACCGGTGATGACGATGGGCTCTCCCAGGGTGGGAGCTGGAGCTCATCAGAAAGCAGCTTCACTGAGGGTTTGTAAATCAAGGGACCCCTTTCTCTGGAGATTTTCCCGACTTGGCGATGCCACTCGGGATGGCAGAACCATCCCCAGCGCGTCGCGTTGGCAGGCTGGTGGGTGCTCTCCAAGGGCAGCTCGCTGGCTCCCAGTGAGGGCGCCTCGAATGACACAAACCACACTAGGACTTGATGAATAACAGAACATCAAGTCAGACAGACACTGGCTGGCTTTTCCACTGTAGCTCTCCCCCTGCTATTATTTATATACCGTTTCACTTGCTTACATGTAACTTAAAACCAGCCCAATGTCAGCAGCCCAATCCAATGGCGGGCCAATTAGCCTGGAGTAGTCCTCACTTTCTTTCTTTCTCTCCTTCTCCCTCTCTCTCTCTTCACTTTTGCATGCAGGAATAAGGCTGGCTACTGTTAGGCATTCCCAGTCGTGGCTGAGAAAAGCCTGTGTGCCAGTTCAGCGGTTGAATATGGGCCCTGTTTATTTTTTCAGAGTGGCAATTTTCAAGGGGTTGGAATAGTTGTTAAAATTAGCGTAAAGAATGTAAGCCACAGAAAGGTCCTTTCACCTTATTCTTCAAAAAGCCAGTTGTTTTCCTGAGCACCCGCCCCTCCCAACCCACCTGAAAGCCTCAATTTCCATCTGGGAATAAAAATCACAGCCCTCAGACCCCAGAGCGGTTCTTGGGCAGGCTTTGGTGGGATCGGGCTCATTTCCGTGTGCCCGAATGGCACCTGCCGGGGGGGACAGTGTCCAAATCCATCCCTGGGAAAGGCTGAGCAAACCCAGCCGAGCTGAAAAGCAGTCAGAGGGAATGGCGTGCTCTCGTGCTGCTCAGAGAGGATGGCGAGCGGATAACAAATCTCTACCTCGCCGTCAACAGAAGTAAACATCCCCTTCAGGACTGACGGCTTTTGACATCCCGGGGTCTGCGCAGCATCAGGGTGGAGGGAGGTGATGCTTTCTGACAGCTCCACATGAGGGCTGGCCAGATCCCCCTCCCATGGGTGGAAAGAAACAGGGATTCCCTAGCAATTTGCCAGGAGTAAAATGGGATTCTTCGTATCTGCTCCGGGTCCTAGAGCCTTTCTTTCCTACCGGGAAAGCATTGCTCTGTACCAGTCTCCCAGTGAGTCAGTGCTGTGGGCAGGGGGGGTTTCGTTTTGAGTCAGGCTGTTTGCTTTGTTTTGGAAAATGAATGGCAGATAAGCAGTCTGGAAACGCGAAGGTTTGGTTCAGTTACTCCAAAGTTGCTTATTTAAATTCAGGCCAAGGTCTCTTGAGTCAGCAAAACTCAGCGGGAGCGCTCATAAAAATAGGGTCTCTTTTGAAAATTCACGTGCTTCCTGTTTGTGCAAACGCTGTGAGAACTGGCTTTCCCATGGCATGTCTGTGCTGGAACCAGGAAATAGACGGGAATTTGGAAACAAGAAATAATTGCTAAAAAAAAAAAAAGAGAAAGATAATCACATTTCTTTTTCCCTTTCAAGCTGAAAGAAAGTTTTGTTCAGTTTCTCATCCCGTTAGTCAACTGCCCTTAACCAGGTTGCGTTGCTCCAACCCAGCCTGTTGCAAGCCAGTGCTGGAAACTGGGTTAACATGTTAGAGTTAAACCATCCTAATGAGGTATATGACTCCCCATGAGTTTGGAGCTCATGGAGAGCAAACCCTTCCGCCGTGAGAGGGGATACAACCCACCGCTGCCTGCTAATGTTGCACCGGTGGACGTCTGCTCCACAGCAAGGGCTGAGAGCATGTTTGCAGAGCGTGAGCTTCACCCACACTTGCTCATGCATGGACACCAGCATGGGTAGCTCATCTTGCACATAAGTATCCATACAGACAATTCTAGCAAAGGCTGCAGAAGAAGTTGACTTGTGCTAGCACTTATCTAACTACTCTTGAGGCAAACAGGAGATCCACCTATCTGGCATTTTTCTTTGCATCTAAATAAAAATTTTCTGAGGTTTTTAACAGCTTGGCAAAACCAGGGGGAAAACTACAACACCCTGTAAGCTTGATAGCAAGTGGGCTGGCTTTAAATTCAGAGGGGAGGTTCTGATGTAAAATCCAGAGTAACTCCACTCAGCCCAGTCAAGTTCCTCCAGATCTACTCTAGCATAATTGACATCATCTGGCTATTTTCCCATTGTCATGAATATCTAGACAGTTAACTGCCAAGTCTGAACACACATATAAACCTCAGAGCACTTATATTGTTAGGATGGATGAATATTAATGAGTATTTTTATTGTGTTTTCTTTTTCTTTTTTTCATTTCCATCATGGCCACATACAAATGTACGCTTGTGGGGCTACCCACTAAGGCCTGGGAATAAGTATTTTGATCAACTTAAATTTATAAGATGAAAAACATTTATGTTTTGGCAAGATGACCTTGAGTAAATTATTAGCTGCTGTTGTTGTTTAGACCGTAGATAAAGAAAATATGTCCAGTATAAAGTCCCAAGGCCTCTTAACACATCAGTTGTTTGGTTTTTGTTTTTGTTTTTTTTTCTGAACATTTATTCTTCCTAGATATTTTCTAGAAATTATGTCATCGAGTGACTGCACAAACTATGTTTCTTTTTCAAATTCTGCGAGGGAATCCCCCCAAAGGGCCGTCGCTAAACAGTAGGAATATACAAATTGTGACTTCCCTGACATTAATACGTGCAGAGCTGAGATTTTATGAGAGCCGTGGGGATTGCGAAGGTGGTGTATGCTCAGCCACTTGGTAGAGAGACACAGCCCCTTGGCAGAAAGGGGCTCAGCACCATCCAGATGTGCTGGATGATGCTGAGTCCCTTCCTGCCCCCAGGCTGCTCAGTGCCTTCGTTTTAAGGTCCAGGGTGAGAAAGGGCATTTGCCTTAGACACTATAGGATAGTTCCCCATGAAACATGCGCCATAACACAGTGTTTCCTACCACTGTTTTCCCATGCACGTAGAAAATAAAACACCCTAAAGGATTTCTAGGGAAGAAGTTAGGAAACAGAATAAAACCTAACCTAGATCTTTTTGTAGGTTTAGAAGGCAGCATGTTTTGTGATATAAAAAATATTTACTCTCACATCAAGGATTTTTTTGCTAAAGTGTGACTGCCCTTCAGCACAGGGGGCAAAACATCACAAGCGTTGCTGTGGCTCCACTGGGACTATCGATTTTCACAGTGACGGTGTTACCTGTGGCTCTTGCTTCACCCTGAACCCATGTTCAGTACATCGGTCTCCTGCCTTCACCCGTGGGAGGATTCATTTATCTCCCTTATGTCTTGCAGGGTCCAGAGCACCAGAGGTTCCTCCCTCTGGGAACCCAGAAGGGATGAGATGGTGATGGATGCCCACCACGTCAGAGCTACTTAAGTGTCTGGTGATGCACAACGGCACTTTGAAACAAATTGACTGATACTGATGGAAGTTGGCACAAAGCCACCGCTGCTGCTTTCTGAGCCTCCCTAGAAACCCTCTGCTCATTTTAGGGGCCAGATATTGTTGGTTTAGTCCTCAGATCCACCTTCCTTCTGGGATGAGTCGCGCTTACTTGGCAGATCTCTTTCAGGGACATCCCAATCCAACCTGACCTTGGGGGACTGGGTTGCCCATATATAGACTCCTAATGGCGTATCTGTACCAGGGCACCTGCATGGGACTGGTGGATGCAGCGCAGAAATTATTGGCAACCGGTGGTCTTTCAGAGCAACAGCTGGTGGCCAGATGTCGTGTCCCACAGTGCTTAAAATGCTCTGGGGACAACTTAATCCAATGCCACATGCATTTCTAGGACTTACCCTCATCCTTCATGCAAGCTCTGTGCTTCTTTGCCTTTCTCATCTCCCTGTAGCCCGGCTTGACCTGGCCTCAGTAGTCCATCCACACGGCAGCAAACTCGATTTGACTCACACAGCTCTGCCAACAGCCACAAAGTTTCTGCCTCTTCAACAGCAAATTCAGTCTCAGTCAGTTGCAACCACTGAACTTGTCTGTGCGTGAGGGTTCATGGGGCTGCTCCCTTGCCTGACTCCAAAATCCAGCATGAACAAAATATTTTTGAGCTCTGTAATCCCCCTGGCACTGACATTTGTCCCACTGCTTCCAGCAAAATATCCCATTTTCAGCTTGATTTAAAGTCCACTAAAGCCTGTGGAAAACCTTCCATCTAGGGACTCTCTGGGATTAGAAATCTCTAAAATGGGAATGAACTTTTCAAGCTTGTCTGCTGCATAAGGATTCAATTCTGCTCCCATTTGAATCCCACGGGGAGCTGGAGTAGATGGATATAATCACAGAGCAGTGAGTCCTTAAGCAGCCAGTTGTTTCACAGCAGTGCCTTAGTAAAGACTAGCAGAGTCCAGAAAGCAAAGCTCACACTAGATAAACAAACAGTTACATTGCATGTAAAGTCATTTTTCTCCTCTGCCCACTGACTGTGGTGTCATGCAGGCATCACACTTTGAGAAAGCTATGGACATCTCAAGTCAAAACGGACCATGACAACAGAACCGAGGAAGGTTTGGAGAACTTGATCTTCAAGGGACGTCTGAGCTTCGGATGGTCCACTCCAGGACAGTAGTTTTTAACCTGTCTGCCCAGTGGACCTGCAGCTCTTTGGTGAATATGAATCCACGAAAATCCTCATTTTTCTCACCTACCTTGCAAGGAGATCTTAGGTACAGTCCAGATGCCCTCAAGCCTTTGGATTACAGGTTTAAGGAAAGCAGAGAAGTTAGATGTGGTGCTGCTTGTTGCAGGGAGTGCTGAGTAAGCAAGAATGAGTGCAAATGTCTGGTAGTAGGAGACATTTTTCTCTTGTAATGATAGTTCATCGCTGAAAGCCTCCCCTGCCATATCATTGCTATGGATGTGAGCAGACAGTTGCTCTACCAACCCCTTATCTTGGCTCCCATTGACTGGAGTGCAAAGGCTGGCAAAAAAGAAAGCATCTATCATTGACCTTGACTACTCTAATCTATGCACTCAGAGGCATTAGGGGATACCAGAAACATTACCGAAACCTTTCCTCTATTTCAGCTTTCTGAATAATACTCTCCAACCCAGCCACTATCAAGCAAAGTTTCTAAGATTTAGCGATATCTACCCTTTCCGGTGGCAGAAAGAGAGCGAGCGAGAGAGGAACTCCGTATTTGCACGTTTCATTGCCCGCACCAGTGATCTGGCTGCTGTTGGAGCACATTTCACAGCATAAACGTGTGGGTGAGAGACAGAGGTTTTTATCCTGCAACCCACCCCCAGAGCCCTGCGAATAGTCAGAAGGAATGAGCGCACAGTAGTTCGTCATGCTGGTTTGATAAAAGTTGCTAGTAACACCCTGGATACATGGGTGGGTTTTGCCTTCCCAAACCGCACCACATACCAGCTTTCATGACATATGTTCCAAATAAAATTGGCCTCGGTTTACTCTTAGAAGGATGTCGTTTGGAGAGGTGGGATACAGTGCTCTCCAGCCCAACGCTCTGCTGTAAGGCCATACGCTAAAGCCCTCATTAGGACAAGGAGGTATTTTCTCCAGGCTCTGCGTGCTGTTCAGTTAAGAGATTTCCCAGGTTTATGGATTAGAATAATCTTACATCCCCACACCCGAGGCTTTTTAGTTGATGCCCCAGTTCTTCATGTATTTGCCCCAAGAACTGTCCTAGATTCCCAAAGGAGAAGTGCCCTCCCTGTCCTCACCACCACCTCCAGCTCAAAACCACCGAGTGGTGTATCCACTCCACCCCAGCCAAAACCAGTGCAGATAGTGAAGTTATCATCAATTTTCCTAGAAGATTCATTAGTTGAAGCACTAAAGGTGCCGTCTGCTCACCAGCATGGAGAAAACAGAGGTGCACAGGGACCTTCCTCGTGTATCAGAAATGCTTTAAGGGGGGGTGGTGGTCCTGGCATGCAGCAGGGGAATGCTTTTCATCCGCCTGATGCATAATGCAATGGGTTATTAAGGAGGGCAGGAGCCAAAATGATACTGTAAAGGCTTTTTAATTAGAAATGCAAACATTTATTGTAAATGGGCTCCCAAACCAGCAGGTCATCTGCAATATTACCTAAAGCAATGGTATAAATTATAAAACTGTCTGAATTACAGCATGAGAGTAATCATAATATCACACAATCAATCAATGGCATGAACTGGATGGCTACAGTTAATTTTTATTTACTTCACACTGAGATCCTGTACTTTTGCTGCTTCGATTATTTTCTAATTCTTTCCTGCTCGTCTATCTCCCTTCTCAAGGCATCCTCCAGGACACACATGGCAAGAGGAGTTTTTCTCCTTAAATGGAATCTTAAATAGACAGTGTCTTGGGTTTTATTGTAAAAGGACCAGAAAAACACAAATTAGAAACCAGCATTTCAGCAACACAAGACCAAAGTAGCTATTTGGTGATTCAAAACATCAAATTCCGAGCATTAAAAAAAAAAAAAA